>JAQGAZ010002260.1:0-19262 GCA_034692225.1 Polydesmus complanatus
ATTCATATAGCCCATTGCAGCTTCCTTACAAATTTCCTGGTTGGTGAAATGTCAGTTGGTGAAATGTACATACATCGACCCAAATGGGTCTGAGACGGCTCAGCCGAGCGTCCGTCCAAAAGTATGCCGGCGACGATCGCTTGGATCGAAGAAGCGATGGGTGCCAAAAACGAGCACAGAAGAAGATTAAGTAATGTAGTTAAGATTAAAATAAGAGTAGGTTACGACATTTGCGAGTTTAGGATTAAGATTTAAGATATCGATTTTTCATTGCGTCTCATTTTCTAAGTTTAGAATTTATCGAGGTGGGAACTCTTTTTTCTTTCTAGTTAAATGTCGGGAGTCCCTCTCGAGTTTGTTTATTTTTTTCATATTTAGTCCAGTTGTAGAAATTACGCGTTTATTCGTTAATAAGTTTGAGTGGGAGTGAGCTACATAAAAAGAGCTTAAAATTGTGCGATACGCCAGGAGACGATTTTCTTGGATTTTTTTAATTGCGCATGATAATAAAGTTGCAGTTGAAAAATGATTATGTTTAAAAGAAACAGCTGATCGAAATACTCTTTCGAATTTGACCAGTAGCTTAGTTTATTTAAATAATTGTGGTCGATTGAAATTATTTTTTGAATAAGAGAGATTTACCGGGTATGTTGCTTTCGGCGTTATAAGTACCGCCGGCATACCACAGCTTTAATTGGGTTGGGAAGACCGGAAGTCAACGTCGGGGAAATTGTGGATTTGGTCGAGAAATCCCTCTCGAATTAATTTTTTTAGTAAAATTTTTTTAACTTTGTTTTTCATGGTAAATGGTGCTGATTGGGGCGCATCAGCTGTTTCGCTTTTTTTAAATTTTCTATGATACGTCAGCGTGGGTGACGCTTTGTTTGTTTATGATTCACTTGGCGCTTATAAAACTGAAATTAGGAAAGATGAGAGTATTTCTTTGATATTTAATAAGTTTATTGTGGGTTTCTTATAATAATTATGTTTAGTAGAATAGATACTTTTATTTGCGTTGATACTTAAAAACGTTATTTGCGAATGATAATGCATGCGAATTTCGGCGCATATTTGTTTAAATCACGGTAGAGATAATTATTTTTTGGCTAAATATGATAATAAGCTTGTTGTAATCGAGAATATAACGTTGGTAAAGATTTCAAAAAAATATATTTTATTTTTATGATTAACATGTAAATTGTGTACATTGCTTAAAGAAAAGCTTCTCATTAGGAGTAGCGATTGTAATTAGGTTAAGTTTTTTAAATTGTACAAACTGTTAAGAAAGCTTTGTATAGAGTTTAAGTTTATGTGGCAAAGATGGGGTTAGATTCTTTTGTATATTTGATATGTTTTAACTCCGATAGCCAGAATGCCCATTTTTTTTGTGTTATGTAAATTTGCGCGTTGAGGGCAACCGCGGACGAAGAATGGGGAGACTGTCGGGTACAGCATCTGGCGGCCCGATGGGTAATCGTGCAAGGGGGCGCCACCTAATTGATTGTTACGTAGCGGTGCGCTTGACCCCAGGTAGTGAGTTAGCCTTATGATCTCGTGCGGGAAGGAGCGACCTTCTACGCTCTGTCTTTGCCACAGCTGGATATAATAAAGAGCGTTACCGCATAAGTGTATGATCGTGCTTATTATTCTCCTACACCCGCGCGGCATTCGGCCTGACACTCCAGACAGCTCGGCGCCTCTCTATTAAAAATATTACAGTGGAACTCCAATATTCGTCCGCCCAAATATTCGTCAGATCCAATATTCGTCCTGTTTTTTCCGTAAAATTTTCGAAAAATTTCAAAAAAACGGGACAAAATTGGGTAATTTCTTTAAAAACCGAGTGCTTGTGAAATTAAAAAAAATCGTTTGGACCTTATGACAAGCAAATCTCTGTCATAATGATAAAGCATTTAGTATGCAATGTAATTAAAAAGTATTTTCATTATTTTTTGATATCGATTTTTGAAAAATACATTTTAAACATGCAAAATTAAGGGCTGAGAACGGATTAAACCGTTTTTAATGCTTTCCTATGAGAAATATTGATCCAATATTCGTCCGTTCCAATATTCATCCTCTCGTCTGGAACGGATTAATGATGAATATTGGAGTTCCACTGTATTTCGAATAAAAATAAATTTTATTCTTACGCTGCCCGGATTTCTCTTAGCCAGGGCTCCCGACCTCTGACCCCGAGACCTGAACGATAATTCGCCGCCATGTTGCTGCCGCCCATTCGAATCTCGGCTCGGAACATTTTTTTTTATTTTTAAATAAATTAATAAAATTCAAATTAAATTACCGGCAATCCCTAAAACTCGTTTAAAACAATTTCCACCCGTAATTTAATTATTTTTCGGAATTTTATAAAAACACTTAAATTTTCTCTTAACGTTTAGTTAGGGATTTCTATGTGTCTAATCTGGCTCTCATCTAAAACTTCTTTCTAATTATTGATAACTTTCATTCATGTATGTCTTACAGCTTAATTAATTAAAAATAATTAAGGTCATTTTTTTTTTCAATTGCAATAAGCGTTTTGCGGGACTCAACAGGGTTTAGGCTCTTACGACATTTTAATTCATTTAAAAAGTCAATAGAGTAAATGTTGAGCATTCCAAACTTTAATTCTTAGTTCAGAATTGTTAATTGCTGAGATCTGGTTTTCGGTTCAAAGTGACCCTCATCGACCACCCACAAAAACACAACGCAAAGCCGAAGGTCACCATCCGCTTCCTGTTCTCACTGCAATATTGTTACGCTACATTTTAATGAGTTTTAATTAATATAACACTCTGATTTCTTTGTTTAGTAAACCAAATAAAAATCACCTGGTCACCTTTGACCTTTATGGTTCCTTCTGACCATTGCCGGTCTATTTTAAATAGTTATAGTAGAGTTTTCCATATATACATGTAACATAACTTTGAGAAACTTCCGTAAACTTCTTTAGTTTGCTTCCTACTTTTTCGTTAACCATACACTCGAAATCTTGTAAAATTACACTCATCAAAGAAATTCCAGCCATTCAAGTACATACATATACATAATATATACATAATATTATAATTACTGTATTTCTATACGCAAAGCTTATCAAAATATAAAATATAAAAAAAAACATCTTCATTATAAAAAAATATTTACACACACAGTATTTATTAAAATTATTACACTGCAAATACCACCTCTATAATTCTCAATTATTGCCAATTAAGCTTTGTTGTTTCAGCGTAATTATTGCGGTATTTGTAATTGCGTGTTATAAACAACAAACGTAAACAATAAGGAAAATCAAGTAAAAGCTTTTAATGATTTTTCTGGGTATCCATAGAAATAAAACAATAACATTCATTTCATAAGAATAAGAAATCAAATACAGCGTAATTATCGCGGTATTTGTAATTGCGTGTTATAAACAACAAACGTAAACAATAAGGAAAATCAAGTAAAAGCTTTTAATGATTTTTTTGGGTATCCATAGAAATAAAACAATAACATTCATTTCATAAGAATAAGAAATCAAATACAGTATCGGAAACCAGCGTTAACCTTCGTCGAAATTAAACGTTCGTTTTAAACCTTCTGAAAATATCCTCGAAAATAATAATTATGATGACTATACTTAACTCGTGTCTAAAGTTTTTCTTAACTAGAGAGCACGTTTATCTCGCTGTTTCTACACTGTTGTTGCTCCTACATCTGTCTTTTCTAGCCTACGATTTATCTCAGTAAAATCAAAACTTACTTCACTTTGTTTAAAAAATATTCTCTATTATTTTTTTTTTTTACATTTTTTTAAATAGCTGTAATGTGTCGGAGGTTTCTGTTAATGAAGCCATTTTGGATAATAATTATGTTTCGTTTACCTTGTGCTCCAATGTTCCGATTAAACGAGAATTTGGAACAGCCCCTCAGGTGGACCCCGCTTATGAGGTAACGAAAACTATCAAGTAGGCTACCCCAATATCGATTTTCTTTCATATAACAAATAATTAATAGGGCTTTTAAAAAAGTATTAGTTGATTTAAAGGGTAGGCCTAATTAACTTAATGTAATGCGAATTTATCTCCAATTCTATTAATTTTTAAAAGGAATTATATTATCTCATTTATTTTTAAATCACTCATAGATTATTGAACCACTTTTAAACTATTTATAATAGCCTACCATAACTTGAGGCGTTTTTGGGACTTTAAAAAAAAGTAACAAATACTGTATTGATTTTATTTTTTGTTTTGGCTTTGTAGGATGCTTATAATGAGTATCAGCTAAACATGGATTTTATGCTTTCAAATATGGGTGGCAGGACTTTGTCGGACTATGAAATTTTAACAGAGTAAGTCAGCCTACTTTTAAGATTAAATAAATTTTCACTAAGACAAAACAAAGATTTTTGTGCTGCTTACATTATGTACTCAAACGGAAGTGAGTTGAGGGTGAGGGAGACTTTGTGAGCTATCTATATTTCTACATTGTGTCCCCAAAATTCTACATGTTGTCTTTTGAACAATTGAAATATTTTAATCACACGGGGATAAACTTAACTTTAATTATTTTTTTAAGATTTGTTCCATTCTACGTTTAAAATAATTCCTCTTCCGACCTCAACATAAGCACTATACCCACAAAAAAAGCCATAAAAATAAAGTTTTTTCATGTGTCTTTAAAATGTTTTATTATTATAAAGATTTAATATCAATTCATTTGGGTGTGTTGCCGTCAATTCTACACTATGTCCGGAAAAAAAAAACGTTCAATATCTTTAACATTAAAAAAAGTGTACCCAACGTATTAAATTATTTTAATATTCTAAATATTTGAATGATACATATAATAAGCATCACATTAAGAATTTTTTTAATAATTAATTGCTAAATTTTGTGTTCAAAATGTCGCCATTCGGCCTCAAAACACGAAGCAATTTTATTAATAATTACGTCATTGTGACGTTAATTTTTACTTGCCGGAGGTTTTAAAAAGTGTAAAAGAGTTTACTATTATAGTTTAGATTGTAGTAGTTTTAGTCTCAGTGACATTTAATAATTGTTTTATTAGTTAACGCAGCCTGCACGTTTTTTAATGCTAACAGTATTGTACGTTTTTTTTTCGGGCACGGTGTAGATGTTCCTAGGCCAAACCGCTTCTATTAATGCGCATTTTACAAACCCGACATTGCCTAGGACAATTAAGCTAGTAGCTTTATTCTGCTTTGAACAAAAATTTTCTACAAAGCATAAGCCATAAGTAAACAACACTTGATATTTATAATTTTAGGTTTTTTAACAAATCTGTGTATTGGAACGTGACAGCTTTAACCAAAGTAAGGATTTTTGATTAAACGTTTAAAAAAAACATGTTCTCACAGTATCAAACTAATTGATAATTTTATTATACTTAGAAGAACGAGATGGAATTGTTGAGCGAGATGGTGAAATTTAGTGAAATAGATAGAATTTTATATTCTCTTCTCCCAAATGCAAGACTCGAAGTTATTCTCAATAAAGAATCATTACCGTGAGATTAACCAAAAAAAACCCCCACACAATTAGGCCTATTAACAATTTTAATAATAATTAAATTAAAAATATACAGTAAAACTGGAACAATTGTTGAAAGATTCGAGCTTTTAGTATCAAACAATATTTTTTACGGAAATTGCATCACCTTTAATCAGCCTTTTTATGAAGATGTTGATCAAAAAAATGATGAATTCGGTTTGATTTGCGGATCTCATTAGTTAATCAATTAATTTACAAAAATGTCTTAACTCCTCAAAAAAAGATGCATTGATTGCGAACGACGTTTTGCAACACCGGAATGGGATGGCTAATCAACCAGAAATGCCGTGGAAGCGACAGATTCTAGTAGTTCATCCATACAACGCAGAACCAATATTTGATTCTAGAAATGTTATCAAAGTTCCGGCAGAATTCAAAACGTTCGTCACTATTGTTCAGGTTTCATTCAACTCATTCCTTAACAAGCCAAACGTTTAGTTAAATTAATAACTAATTTTTAGACCGCTTACTCTCTCGAAACAGATTGTGAAAAGAATCTTAAACAGGAAAATAAGTATTGGAAAAAGGGTCAATATTTAGACGACCGAAATTACACTTATTCCTATAAAGTTATTTAAGTTTCATGTAATTTTCTTCTATTTCTAATTTATATTCAAATGTTTTTAGGCATGTCTGGCTTCCTGCTTGCAGAACCTTACAGTTGTGTTCTGCAGCTGCCAATTGCCTCATCTGCATCCCATAAATACCATGAAAATGTGTCGAGGTAAAAAAAAACACTGCTATAAAATATCAAAATAAATGCAACATATCAGTTTCCGACAGAAAATATTAATAACATAATCAAGACAAGTTCTCAATACCATTTTCTACCGTCATATTTCCCATGTTTACTGATATGTGTAGTCTATAAATTCTAAGCGAATGTATTAATTACTGTGACGTCTTTGGACATTTAAAGCGTGACCCGTCAATTGGCCGAAAACAAAAACGCCGAAGTCAAGTGACCGCGGTCAATTGGCCGAAGTTAAATTCGCTGATTGGCAGTTTGGCCGAGCGTAAAGCTGGCCGAATGCAATTACGCCGAAAACAAACTAGCCGACGGTTAAACTGGCAGACGGCATAAAACGCCAAAAACAAAAACGCCGAGTGTAAATTTGGTTAGGCCAAAATTACCCATAGCTTAAAATAAACTTTATTGATTTATGGTTAGGTTAGGTCAAATTTACTCGGCGTTTTTGTTTTCGGCATCTTTGTATTCGGCGTTTTATGCCATCGGCCAGTTTAGCCGTCAACGTTTTTGTTTTCGACTAATTGAAGAGGAACCATATAAAGTCTGGAAAAGTGCGGAATCCAATTATACAAGTGGATAAAATTAAAGCTACTTCTTAAAAATGATTGTCCAAATTAAAGTCACGTTATTTAATAAATAACGTGACTTCAATTTGGACTTCAGTTTTTCAGTATAAACAATTTCATAAACATTGAATAAATCATAAATGCGTTCATTTTAGTCGTCGCGTTAAAGTTGCAAAGCAAAAATGTCGCATAAGTTTCACGACAATTAAATAATGATGTAATTCCACTCGTTTTAAATTGTACTCTTTACAGTCGCGTTTCGTGCCACATACACTGATACAATATTTTATAATAATAGTTATTACTATTAATTATTATTTAAAATTAAATTTTTCACAAATGGTCATTTAGGTTGCAGACAAATACCTCAAGCATTGTTGGATGATCAATGTGGGTGTAAACATCCCTGCAGGTAAAAGCTCCAGTACATCCATTAAATGTTTTAACTATAACTACAATAATATTTTCTGTTCTCCTAAAAGATACAATGATTTAAGCATTTCAACTGAATTAACAGCAGAACATAATAAAGATGAATATTCAAAATTTAAGGTATTAAATTATTATTAATTGAAAATTATATCAATTAGATTAGTGGAAATTACGTGTATATTTTATAGAAAGCAATGTACGATCAAGTGACAAATCTCGAGAAGAAGATGATAATATCCTCATCAATAACTCGTATAGTGTAAAAATTTAGTAAATTTCATCATTTCTCCTTTTTTTTAAGTTGTTGAAATTTTAGTAAGGCAAGGGGCAACAGTGAAATTGGCATCCGTGTGCCAAAATTGGCTTTTAAAATAATTGTTGAGACTAAATGCAAAGTATTTTTTTCTAATGTTTAATTTGAATTCTTTATTGAGTTGGAATTTGTTGGCTTTTGCTATAACAGTTTGTGGTAGTTTTAAGCCAAATTGGAGGAGTTTTAAGTTTATACCTTGGATTATCTCTTATTTCATTCGTGGAACTTTTATCTTATTTGGGATCAAAGCGCTTCTCTAAAACTAGTACACAAAGTAAAACCGCCATATATTATTTTGTACTTATAATAATTATTATTATAGGTAAAATTAAACAAATTATCTTTTTAATTAGGGCACCGTAATATTAGTAAATATTCTCTTTCAGTCAGCAATCAAATCGTGAATTCAAATTTGTGGTTAAAAATGTTTTGGATCTTTGTTTTATTGGCCGCTGGGTGCGCCACATTTGCTCAAACATGGACGCTCATTGAACGATATAATCAGTTGGATACTCATTCTATTAATAATAAAAATCCATTTTACCCACCGTCTTATTTAAATAGGTTTCCGATTGTGAATCAAAAGCAGGAAATTGATTCAATAGTATTTCCTTTAGTTACAGTGTGCTCCAATAATATACTACTTAAACAAAGCGGCAATTTCTCGGTAGAAGATTTAATGACGGAACAGCAGAAGACAAGTTACAAAAAACAAATGATTGAGTCCACTCGTAACATTATTAATGAATTTGGTACTTAACATTTCAAAGATATAAATTATTTACTGTTGCATTACGGTGCATCTAGATGTATTTAATTAATTATTATTTACATTAGATACGTTGGGCTTTTTTAATAAATTTATACAACAAATTCTATTGGAGCAGCGCTTAAGCCTAGGACCATCGATCAACCAATACATGCCTACTTGTTATTATTCAACTAGAAACGAAATAATTAATTGCAGGTCAATTTAGTCTCCATAAATATTACCACAAAATTATTGTAAAACTGTATTTGCTTCTCTTAAACATAACATCCAGTTGATGCAGCTGAGCCATTTATAACTTTTGATTAATAAATGACTAAATTTCTAGCAAAATAATGGAATCATCGATTGGATACTTCGGGAATTGCGTTACTTTCAATTCCGGAACTTTGAACGAAAATGAGCACCAACAACGAAAAATTCAGAGTAGAAATACAATTGAAATTAAGCACCAACCTTCTTAGAAAAAAAAATAAATAATTATTATTGTTTGTGTTGTTTTGTTAATTAATTGGTTAGGTTTAACAATGGAATTGAAAATGACGGAACCGGAATTTTTGTCATTTCCAGCAATATTCGGAACTAGCGTGATTCTTCATCCGAAAGGAACTTCTCCCAACGCTTACAATTTCCAAAAATATTTAACAGTTTCTCCATCGTATAATTACGAAGTGGCATTCACAATGGTAACCATAACTTATTAGACAAAGTTCATATCAGTACCGGCGCCAAGTCTAACAGACTGGAGGAGTGGGGTGGAGGGGACAAGATGGTCTAGGGCGAAACATAAGCTGGGAAGAGGGCAATTCCTCGTATATTTACTAAGACTTAAAATGTGTTTTTAGACTGTTCGTGAGCATGAGGCTGAGCCATATCCATCGAAATGCGTGTCTCCCACCTCACCTTATCACCAATGGAGAAATATGTTCCACTCACACGACACGCCTTACCTCTATACGAAACAAGTACCGTACATGAAACTTGCTTTATAGTAGACTCTAAGATAATGAACCACCTAACTATGTTCTAAACTGTGTTATTGTTTTGTATAAATTAGGAATGCATATCTTCGTGTGATTTTAATAACAGCAAATTATATGAATGTGGGGAGCATATTAAGTTCGAACTTCAAGGGCGCGACGAGTTTGCAATAACCCGTCAGATCAACCATTTTCCATATGGTATATTGCCACAAATTAAATTAATATTATTTTTTTTTTTGATTTAATCATTTGTAACAGACAATTGTACTTATCTCAAACCCAGTGCAAATTGCGAGTGCAGTACTCCGTGCAAGTATTTTAAATAGAATAACGCAAATATTATAACAAGGATTGATTATTTTATGTGTATAGAGAAGTGATAATTGAAACGGAAGTGTTGAAAAGCATTAATATGAGTAATAATCCTGGCGAAACGTTCAACATTAGTTCTCTCTCCTCCAGTTGGTTAACCATACGTGCAAAATCTCGCACAATCACACTCATCAAAGAAATTCCAGCCATTCAAGTACAAAAGCAAATATTCAATTATTCAGTAATTGCTTAATTAATATTTTATTAAAATAGCTTTGGACGCTTATTTCTGAAATCGGTGGAACCATAGGCTTGTATATCGGAGCTTCGTTATTGGCACTCATCGAATTAAACAGCGCTATCATCTTTAAACTATTCAAGTTGAATTAATTTTCACAACGCATTAAAAAGCATGCACGGTTGATAAAATAAAACACTTAAATAATTTGAGAATTAGTTTAGTAGACCTAATTGTCCTAGTGATCATCAACACACAAATTAAAAGCACATTTTGTCAATATTATATTTATGTTTCCATTGCTAATATTTCAAGTGCTAAAATAAAATGTATTACTTTTAATTTACTTGGAACAATAAAGTTGTTACACGGCAATCCTTGTACATGTACTGCACAAGGAATCAAATAAAAATATCCAAAACGAAACTTTTACTGGGTTTGTCATTAATTGTTATTACCAACAAACGTACAAAAATCAATTAAACTCTGATTATTTATTTTAAAAATCATCCTTTTCCAAGTTTCCCTTGAATTGAAATATTGTAAAAAGATTCGTTTATTACAAGTGAGTGGTTCACCGTCAATTAGCCGAAAACAAAAAGGCCGAAGACAAATGGCTGCGGTCAATTGGCCGAAGTTTAATTCGCCGACTGACAATTTGGCCGAGCGTAAAACTTGCCAACTGCATCTACGCCGAAAACAAAAACGCCATGTAATTTTGGCCTAACCTAACCATAAATCAATAACGTCTTGTTAAGGTAAGGGTCATTTTGGCCTAACCTTACCATAAAGATGTTTTTAGCAGGTTGGATCTCAATAAATCGAATTTGGAAGCTCCGTGAAACAAAGCCTCTTTTAAATCAAATTTTTTGAAGTGAAATTTCTTTAGCTGCGTTTGCAAATTAAATTGCTATGGGAGTGAATTGTGTAATGGGTTGTTTAGTTAAGAGGCGTCGGCTGCTGGAGAGACCTCCACGTAAGCGTAATGCACCATACAGTGTTGAGTTCGGACTTCTTTCAACTAGAGCAATTAGTTACCATTGGCGATCTTACTTGAAGAATGAGGGTTAAGTTTGTATTTCGGCAGTTGGCTATCTTCTGTTGAAAATCTTCCTGTTGGCAATGCAGTGTCCAGGTCGGGATTTCGGTCAAGCAGTCACCAAAATTTTCCAGAGTCACAAATAAATTACCAGGCAATGGTTTTAGATTGTTACTTCTCTAACTTGAACTAGGCAGTTTAGACCACAGAGTCAGAGTGATATTTATTCATAAATGTGTGAATTATACAAGTTATACAAATATTACTTTGAACTTTAATTAAGACATTAATCGAAACAAATTACTTATTCAATATTTCCTATCGAATGAAATTAATTATCCAGTTTTGAAAGTAGCGAAAAATTAGATATTTAGTTTTGGCAATAGTAGGAATTGCATATTCAGTGTCGAGTCTGGATTCTGATGACTTAATTATACCAAATAAGGTTACACTTTTTATTGACTTATACACCTTTATTATGCAGCAATTCTGTGACCAGTTACCCAGGTTACAATTAGAGCACTATGCTCTTCAGGGTAGGAGTTCAAACTAACTATTACAACATTCTCTACCTCTATACAACAAATTTCTATGGAAGCCCAAGTACTCCCAGCATGCATCATTACTATAGAGGCCCAGTCTGACACTTCCCCCACTTCCCTTAACAAATCAAAACAATTCCAAAAAAATAACCCCTAAAATTATTTCTTATTTAACCCAGTCACGGAAACCTTAAAATTAATAACAATATTTACACTTATCATATTTACACTGCCTCTAATCTTTAAGTATTGCATCAAACTTCAAACATCAAACTTACAATGTTTATATTTCACATATTTACAATTCTGTGCAAGACAACATTTTCCAACCAAGTCTCCTCCATCAGTATGTATTAATGTGTTTCCACATTAATAAACACTAATGTTTTGCACAAAATAAAATAATCTCACTTATTGGTAAAATATACATATCTACATGGTGGCTTTTCTATACCAGTTGCCAACCATACACGTACTACTACCTTGCTCACCTGACTCAAGGAACCGCATCCGTCATTTCAGCAAATTAAATTACAAGAACTCAATCGAGATATCACCTCAGACTGCTCCCTTATTTTATAAATTCCAAACTATTTAGATCTACATATACAGGAATAGCCTCAACTGGGTCAAAAAAGTCCGATGAGTAAGTTGTCTTGTGCTTGGTCCACCTCCCAGATAAATGGTAACTTCTCCAGTATCTCAACTTATTTCTTGCAGTCTTGCTTCACCTTTTGTATCTCATCCAGCTTAATTATTATGTCTCTGGCTTCTTGCTTTGCAATTCTCAAATCGTGCTTCACTTCCAACAGGTTACAAAAATTCTTATCAGCTTCCCTTCAGATTGTTAGCACTTAATTTGCTGCTTGCCATGCCCGCTCACACTCACTATGTAATTGTAAGTTAAGTTTTTCTAGCCACGAGACTTTATCTAGCAGAGCTTGTTCTTTTTTGTGCTCTGCTTCATATCCCTCGTGATTGTGTCTTGACTAACCATTGGTGAAACCTTATATTTTACTGATTTACCTGTTTTTTCCACCAGCTAAACCGCTGCTTGCAGCCGCATGTAGCATGCCCGTGCATAATCTCGCTCTTGTTTGCATTTATTCTTCTCAGCCATCATGTCCCTCAGCGCTCTTGCAGCGCCGTTTTCTATCTCTTTTCTTAAGGGATAGTGGTCAGCTTCAATAAAAATCGCAATTTGTCAAAACAGTGATTCCCTTTGCTGATGCTGTAGATAACCCAATAAGTCATCAAGGATTACCTTCTCGATTGGTGCCTTATGTCCCAATGCTTGGTTCGCCTGTCAAAGTTGTGATTCGAACTGCTTCTCACATTGCTGTGCTTTATGGCTGCGCTCCTAGCATCCAATCTTGTTGTACTTTGTGTTCAGGAACCATTCCCTGGAATTCTTCCATGTAGATTGATGCTGGAATGATAGAGCAGTAAATAGATTCTGCAGAACTCAACCGCTGAGTCCATCCAACATCCACTACTCATTTGTTCGGCATCCACATTGTTGTATGTGATAGCTTGATTTAGGATATGCACCCAAATTAATATATCAAAATTGAGTGGAAAAGTTATTATATACAAAAAAATAAATGTTAAAAAGTCAATAGAAATACGAATCCTTCATTGATGACAGATGATAATCGCTTACCAAATGTTTGAAGAAAACACAGCCAAATCCAAAATTTGAAAATTGAAACAAAAATGGCAAATACCAACATAAAACTTTCTCCTCAATTGCTTACCAGACAACAACCTGTCTGTCAAAAGTTTGTGAAGGGGAAAAAATCTCTCCACCAATGAGGTGATCAGTTACATCATCCAGAAAAAATAGTTTTCACAGGTCGTAAGTCGGTTCATGTGCATGCACAGTAGCGCCAAGTCATTTCTTCTCCCAAAATGGCTATCCCAATATCGCATAATTGATTATTAGTGAATAAAACTTCACAAATGGCTGACTCCAACTGTTGCAAGCGGTATGCACTATGTGCATTGCCTATCCAGCTAAAATCACATGAGCTGAGCATATTCCAGGCATTAAAACAAAATAATTATTGTAACTCAGAAAAACTTTGACTGTTATTGAAGTATGCGGTGTCTTTGATTGCACCATTAATTTCATTCCAACTTACCACTTGGGGCCTTATTTAGTGGATACCAGATTTTTTTGAAACTATGTAAATGCTTGTTTTGTTTATTTCTGAAGTTTGTCCACCAAATATGGACGCCAATAAATAAAAAAAAAAAAAGAATGGGCTCGGCTGGGCTCCTTTTCAAACACAACACAGGATTTTTACTAATTACAATTAACCCTCATTAAAATTAATATACTGTATTCATTTATTTTTTAATGTTGCTAACTAATAAGTTATTATAGAAGCAAGTGTGTCTGGGGTGGGTTTTATCCTCAATTGGCTTCTATATCTCTGTTTACGGGATTAACACATGACTCAACTAAATGTTAAAGATTATCCACATGATATTTGAACTTGCAAAGCATGCATGCAACAATGCAATACCTTGCATAGAATATGCTTGGCTTGGATTGCTTTCATTTGCAATACTAAAAGCAGTGGTGAAATAACTTTAACCATTTATTGTACAAAGAAAAATCAAAAAGTTCGGGCACTTTTATTAAATTTTTGCTCTATGTTTGAACTTTATTTATTATTTTGGTGAACATGTTGGTTAACATGTCTTTAACCATTACCGAAATTGGGAACTTTTTTGCCACGTAATTTAAGTTTTTAATTTGAAAATACATGGTGAGGCAGAAAACAAGATAACACGGAAAAAAACTCCCAACTTTGTAAAAAATGCTTCGATTTAAATTAAATTTGGCACTTACATATAATAATAATGTAAGAACAAATATAAAGTATCAAATATGTTCAAAGTGTCCTCTGGCGGAATTTACCCATGCCCGAAGTCTAACACGCCATTCTTTGATTGACGAGTCGTACGCTGTGGTCGAGATCAATACGAGTTTTCTTAATTCGAAGCTACAAGTCATCGAGGATTCATTTTATCGAACCCGGAGTTAAGATCGATGGAAAATATTACAGGGATGAACTTTTGACCAAAAACGACTCTTGATAACTTCAAACTTCGTATTAAGAAAACTAGGATTGAATTTGAACTGGAAAAGCGTATAATTGACTCGGCAATCAGGAAATGGCGTGTTAGACTTTGGGCTTGTGTAAATTTCGCCAGAGGACACTTTGAGCATATGTTACAATTAATTTTGTTTTTACACTATTGGTCTAAATAAATGCCAAATTTAAATTAAATCGAAGCATTTTTCACAAGGTTGTGATTTTTTTTTCGTGTACTACTTTTTTTTGCCTCACTCTGGAGTTTTATCGAATAGAATGCATTCTTGCATTTTCCTTCCATTGTTCTTTTCAGCAGGTAACGGAAACAAGTAACCTTAGACTAAATTTGGTTATAAAGTGGTTGTAGGGAATTATTTTAGTGCTATTTTAGCAATGGAGTGAGAGCTGGTGTACCATACCGGTGAATATGTCCCTAACTAAATTTAAACGTTTTCAACCAATTCTGCTGACTTTAACTAATTTAAGAGTCTTAAATAGTAGCTTTTATCAACTGCAACACATTGAAATTAAAAATTCATGGCACATAAAAACATTACTTTTATAAAACTATTTTTAATTGTGAAAATTAAAATATCACTGGGGATCAAAAAACCCAACTCGTTTAGATGGTTAAAAAATCTAAATTACACAGTAAAAAAAATTGCCAATTAAATTTATGTGGAAAAGCATGTTATATAGAGCAAAAATGTAATAAAAGTGAACGAACTTTTTGATTTCTTTTCGTATATTTGCATTGTTGTTCAGAAAGTCAATGTGCAGATGCTTTGCCTTAGCCAAGTGAGACGGACTCTTTGAACATTCTTGACAATGTTGTTTAGGAAGTTGGCGTGTAGCTTACTTATAGTTTGTTTGGTTTTAGTGCAGTGCCCACTTACTTTGTGAACATGTTAGATAATGAATTGTAATCTAATCCTTCAACTACTTCTATTTATTAGGAAGAGTAAGCCGAGTTTTGCATTGGAAGCATTTGTTAACCCTGAGCAAACTCAGCTTAAGCGGATATCTCATTCACATTTTTGTCATCGACTACTTTCTCCTTTCCGAATATTAAAAAAGCAACTACAGGGCTCCTTTATTAGTAGATTTTCAGTTTCATTTATTTCACTAATTAATGCTCCGGTATTTAATTTTATTTGTGTTTAGTTGTCTAAGTTTTAACCCATCATTTTGGTAGCGACCGATCCTCTGGCCACCATAGCCACTTTCTGCATCGAAATGCTCTTCAGCACTATCATAAGAGCCATTTTCAGATAATAATAATAATAAATAACTGTCAAATTAAAATTATGTTCATTTACATGCGGTCTGTTATTTGAGTCCTATAACATGTCTATGTGGAAGAAACATTCTTGTGATAATGTTCCTAAATTTCCCGCAATTTCAAGTAAAAAATGATTTCTTCACATTTGAAAACATGAAAAAATTGCAAATTAAAATCTTTATATAATATAATTGGTTAACTTGCCAATCAGTAACAAAACACACCTAGATTAGCCGTCCATCAAACCCATCAAAATGTCAGTGTCATTTTACATTCCATGCTTAAGGGTTTATTGCAAGTGCAGTAATAATTATATTATTAGGAATAAAATAGTCAAAACGTTTTTCAAGTTTTGCTAGAATTTGATAAGATAATGCTTACTGAAGCAAATTATGTTTATAAACAGCAGTGAATACATTATACATTCTTATCGCATTGCCAATGGATTAACCATGTGTAGTATGGAAAACATTTTAGCAAAATATCGTCACCTTGGGCATAGTCATTTTCTCCAGTTCTTAAGATAATAAAAACTCTGATTTTGAGTTAAAATTCCGTTAACTTTTCTTAAAAGTGTAGCTCCATTTTTTTATCTGAGAAAAATATTCATTGATTGATTATCGCTGAAAACGTTTTCTTTTTCATAAAAGCTATTGTAAAGACATGCAAAGACCTTACAATTTTTTTTTTATTAATTTAAAAAAATATTCTTTAATATTAGGCCTACAGCTATTATACTGTAATACATTGACTTTATTTTCCTTTTATAATTTTTAATTACATTTTTATTGAATTGTTAATATATCGATTGAATTTTTCTTCGTAATAAGATATTGTTGTGCAAGTTTTTATATTGATTTTTAAAAGTGGAGCAAGATAAAAAGATGAGAAAATAAAAGTTTTACATAATACTCGTACATTACCATGTCGCGTGAAAGGCAAACATTTAACAAAGGGAATTTTCAATCGATATTATATGAAATGTAAAGGACAAAACAGCATTGTTTACATTTTTTATTTTTAAGATATCAAATCAATAAACCAATACATGTATTCAATTTAAAAATTATTAAAGATGTTAATAATAAAGTAAAATTACAGTTAAACCTCTTAACAAAAACCACTATTTCAGAGGAGGTTTCTGTTGGAAGATCATAATGATGCAAATTCAACATACTTTTAGTCTACATTTCTGTGCAAAGGTAAGAGTTCTAAACCTTGAATTCCACAGTAACTGTCTTTTTTGAAAACTACCCCCATTTAAAGACCACTTTATTCAGTCCCAAAACCGGTCTTAGATCAGAAGTTTCACTTTATTACAATCGAAAGGGAACATATCTATAGAAATTGTCAATGTAATTAAAGCTTTGTGTACAATTTTTTTTCTTTTACATTGATCACTTGTTTAATCAATTAATCAATAAACAAGCCAATTATATGCGTTTTACTTTGCTCATTGTTCATTTACATAAAAAAGATGGAAAAGAGAACATTGTTTGAAGCTGTAGCTCCCTTGCTCTCTCTGCTTCACATCTTCGGATTGAGTTGGAGCTATGAAAATGCAGGCAGTAGACGGAAAAAGAAGCTTAACATCCTAGTGATTGTCATCTGGTTAACTTACTTTTTTATTAATTTCTGCGTCTTTCTCCAGCAGCCTATTCTGTTTTACCTTCTGTCTCGCCAACTGGAAAACCTTAAACAACTTTCTCCACTTACTCAAATATTGTCACGTTTCAAAGAAAGTGTGGAAGTCCATGGAAAAAATGAGAAGAATTCTCGTTGCCATTCGTTATGCCTACCTTGCTTTCTCCCTCTTTCTTATGGTGGCCGTGTTGGGGATAATAGCTTAGCAACTTCAAGCACAAGGCATCACCTTTATGGTCATATTGGGCTTGTGTGCTCTACTGCTACCCTTCATTCTAGCTCTGGGTGTTGTCGTGGCTGTCTTATTGTGTGGCATGTATTTCCTGCACCTTCTAGCCACTCTCATCTGCTGTTCCACCCATTATGTCAATCTGGCGATGAAAGAATCCTTAGAAGATTTAAAGAACTGTAAATCTCCTCTGCGCAGAGCTCTGTTTATCACAAGGACCATCCGCCTCTACCATCAGCTGAACCAAGTGACTGCCATGACCAATCGCATTGGAGCTCCTCTCATTTTTGCTTTGAAGGCATCCATTCTTGTATTTGCTAAACTGATTCGTACTTGGATGTTTGGAATTTGCTCAAATGACAACCGTGAATTGTTTATTTTTTACTTGGCCCTTCCAATGGTTAGCTTGCCATTTGTCATGGTTTACCTGTGCTGCATGAGCCTCATTTCTCCAGTCAATCAAATAGTATAAATCCTTTTAAATCCATTTTTACTTGAAATATGGAATTTTTTTTATTGGTTTAGCCTTTAGCTATAGCCAAGGTTTTCTTAATGGGTGACAGAGTGACCTTAAGTGATTTTATTTCAAGATTACCCTTATTCAAGGTAGACATTTTGGATTTTAATTTATGCAAAATGAGGTCATAAGGACTATTATTTGTAGACTCACGTGGATCATTTGGTGGAGCTGGCTCACTTGACTTTAGCTCACAACTCGTTCACTATGCTGGACGAGCCAATTGATGATGCTTATCTTTTTATGGTAAATTAAATATTTGCATAATCTTTTAGAATATTATTATATTAACAGTGTTTTTTTATTTATTTGTGTAGTTTTTTACAGATTTAATGGATAATCTCAATTCTGTTTATTCAGCGAATTAGAACTTTCTTCCACTAATTTAAAACTGAAGGTAACACCTCGTTTATAAGCACTGATTTAGCACATAAATGTATAATTTAATGCAATATGACTGGATTAAAATAAATGTCAGATGTAAATTTGCATTTGTAATAATAATTAATAATTGTTAATAAACTTTAAATATCAAACTTATATTACCTTAATGGAGTGTTTATTACACTCGTTAAAATTGTTCATTAAAATTTATAAACGAGTCCAAGCAGCTGCTTCTGCCCTCTAAAGACCTCCGTAGAGTTAACACTAGGTAAACAAAAGCCAACTGCCCGCACAGCACCCCACTGGTTCCCCCCCCCCCCCCCCCCCAATTCTTAATATTTTTAGAGTAATTTAGAATTTAATGAACATTTAAATTGCAATAAAATTTTTAACACCGAAAATGTAAAATTTTAACTCAAAAAAATTTCACTTTATCAGTGAACGATTTTATTTTGATCAATGGACGATTTTTTTTTATCATAGAACAACAGAGACGGTTCTATTTCCGTTCCACCCCCCCCCCCCCCCCCTACACACACTTAAAAATCTTAAAAAATACCACACTCTTAACTACAACAGTTTTTGGACAG
>JAQGAZ010002261.1:0-19248 GCA_034692225.1 Polydesmus complanatus
AACACCAAACCTGATAGTTAGCTGAAGGCTATTTGATTCTTAATTTAGCATAAAGCTTAATATTATCAAATGGCTTAAGGCCTTAAAAAATAGTAATTATAAATCCCAAGATTTTCAGTTTGAATTAAATACACTAGTTTTCTTTAAATCAATTTTAATTTTATTCTTAATTATAATACTTATACACAAAGAAGAAAATCTCTTGCAATGACTGGTGATCTTTGACCCTCCAGGAAAAAATCTCCTCGATGAAGCAATCTTCTTCCAATGAAAAAATACAAAAGTCGCGATTTTTCAGCCCGAAAAACAATCAGAAACCGTTATAAAACGCGATTGAATGCGATAGAAAAAATACCAGCAAACTTTATAAGCGAAATAAAGAAAAAAAATTTTATAGTCACTCGGACTTATTGCGAAAATTTTAAAGTCTTTCAGACTATTCAGTGATCAATAAATGCAAATTTCAATTCAAAACTTACTATTTTTTAATTTTAAATCGGTAGATTCGATTCCTTAGAAAATTTCAATTTCAAAAAAATTATTTCACCAACTGCGCCAATTTGTCAGGGCCGGACGCCGCGCGTAACGAGTTACCGATGCGCCGAACACGAGAGAGAAGCAACAGTGATAGCTGTCTGGATGGATTAAACGATAAACACATGTAGGGTTAGATGCGTAACAGACTTTAATAACGATAAGCTGTGGCGAGAGAGCAATATAGCACAACCCGGTACAGATGCGATCGTCCGGTTGACTAACTATTATATCACGTCGCCGCGGTGAGCGCCACTCGCCAGCGCCGCCCCTTCCGGTAAGGTTAACAACCCGGCCGCCAGATACCGCCCCCGACACCTGGGATGATGAACTGTTGGAATGCAAGTTGCTAGAGTGGAAAAGACAAGAATTCGATAACAATTTTCTATTTTAAACTGTGTTTCCGTGAGATTTTGTTAAATTTTTGGATTTTTTTTGTTTGGTTTTGAGCAGTAAGAAAAATAATTGTAAAGTAATTGAGTTACGATAAATAATAATTTCTAGAATTTTCGCCACATTTTCCCAAAGAATTCCTAAGTTTCATTTTTCTCTCAACTCCAAACATAGATAATACAAACAGTTCAAATAACTGATAGTTTTGGGGATATAATTATGTAACTTACATTTTGTTTATTATTTTTAATTCATTTGTTTTTGACAAATTAATTATTCGTAATCACAATCATTCTGTGCGAGGCACGTAGCTGAGCGACAACACTGGCAGCAGGCCATGTGATTACCGGGAAGAGATGAGCGATTTGCTTTGCGGTTTACTAGATGAGATGGCAGTATTGTTGCCATTTTGCCTGGACATTTAGAATTATAAGAGCATATCGTCTGCTTTTGAAAAACTTGACTGGGAAGTTTTGTAATAAATTCTCAATTTTATTAACCAAAGTTGGTTATGTAATAGTTAACAGGTAAATTGCAAAAAAAAATTATTGTCTACCTGGTTATATCACTATAGAAGGCAATTTGAAGAGCAAAGTCTGAGCTCTTTAATTGCCTCAACAGTGTGACAAACCCCTCTTAAATTTTATTAAGCCACTCGGAATGGAAAATTAAGGCACTCAGAGTGCGCTTATCATTACGGCGAAAGTATTAATTTGTATGCTTTAGGCATCTCGTTACCTCAACAATAATTATTATTGCATTGCCATAGACTATGCTCGGCACCGTCATTAACTTCGCCTGATTCTAAGCAGTATTTTCTAGAATCTAGATGATCGCTACCATTTGGATAATTTATTTGTGATCAAAGAGGAATGAATTAAAGCCTACATGTATTTAACGAAGCGCCTTCGCATCAACTAAAGGCATTGCCCAAATTAAATTTAGATATGATAGAATCAGTTAAGTGCTGATGAATGAAAGCGCTATTTCGGACGGGGCGTTGATGGAATGTAAAGAACAGCTGCGTTGGAGAGCTCAAACGATGAAGAATATGTTAGTCGATTCAAAGATCCTGCGATGGAAAGCAGAAT
Organism: Polydesmus complanatus; assembly: GCA_034692225.1. NCBI lineage: Eukaryota > Metazoa > Arthropoda > Diplopoda > Polydesmida > Polydesmidae > Polydesmus > Polydesmus complanatus. Next base: position 2,019 of record JAQGAZ010002261.1, read on the forward strand.
GAAAAGAGAGTAAATATACCGGAATTTAATCTTATATTGAGTTTGGTCACTTTGTGTATTGTGTATTTATAGGTATTATTGCTGTTTTTATTTGTTGTTTGTTCCTCCTTAATAAAATACAATGTGGAGAGAGTGATTTCAGACGCTGCGATCGACCCTTGCACAATAATCTGCCGCCGATCATTATTTTCAAATTTTAATAAATAAATTCACAAAAAAAAAATTATTTAGATAAATTGATGAATAAATTTAAAATAAATTGAAAAATATTGATAAAAAAATTGAAAAAAAAACTGAAAAAAAAAAAAAAAAAATTCAAACAAAAAACTGAAATTTTTTTTTTTTTAAAAAAAATTGATTTTCTAAAACACCTGCTGGAACACTTGCTGCTTCTCCACTGATTTTATTAAAAATAATGTTGTGTCTCTGGCGAAAACAAGTAATCCAAGACAGTAAACATTAAAAATCTGGCAAATTAAAAAGTTCTTTTTTTTCATCATAATTAAAGCAGTTATTTTATTCTTTAATGTTGATAATAAAAACTCGAACGATACATTATAATGGCATTATCTTAAAACATTTTTTTGGGATAAATAAAATAAGTCAAAGCTCAATAACGCCTTTGCCGGTTTTGGTTTTAGACCCCTCATTTAATTACAATCTCCACTTTTACAAATTTTCAGGAGAAGCAAATTTCTGTTCTGCTCAAAATAAATGAAGCTTATTTATAAAATAACTTTTATTGCAATGTTTATTTCTCTATTTCTGCATTAGCCAGATGAAAATGTCTAAAAATACTTCCAGTTTAAAATAATTATGAATATAAAAATGGAGATTGCCGGTTTTGATTCTCACCCTTGGAGATTGCCGGTTTTGCTATTAACCAATGTGGACATTGCCACAAAATGGCGGAACGTGGGCTGTAATGAAATATAATTATTGTTAAACAAGAATGATAATGTTAGGCACATTTTTTAAATTAAAATCAAAACATTTTAAAAGCAATATAAAATATTAATGTATTAATTAAAAAAAAAACGTATAACTTTAAATTTTTAAAATGTTGGTTTCTTCAAACTGTTGCTCCTCAATAATTGCTGTTTCTTTTTCTTGTAGTAGTGCATGAATAATTATGCTTCAATACATCAACAAAATACTTTAGGCTCTCCAAACTCTTCCATTCTTCTCCAAAATGCTTTAATAAAAGCTTGTTGACATCGTTGAGTTTTAAAAAATTAACTTTAACTGAACCCTTCATTTTTGGTGTTGGCTGCATCGTTTGTAAGTGTTTACCTTTTTTACATATACTTTTGGGCGTGCAAACATCTGACCTATAATGTGGCTCTCCTCTGATTAGAACATTTTCTTTGTTTTTTGTTTTGTTCAGGATGAAACGTTTTGATTAGTTGAATTTGAAGTGCCAACTTGCTGTACTTCTTTAAATTTTAAAGGCTTCAGTTCTCCAGTCTTGTACTTCACAATCTGTACCCATTTCAAAGACATTTCCATATTTTTTAAAAATTTGTTTATATTTTTCCGGGCTGTTTATTCTAATTTTTTTACTTCATTTTCTATTCGTCCAAACACTCAATTGCTAGGCAAGAAAGAATGCCCAGTTACAGGGTAAATAAGTTCAATAAACTTTAAAGAGCTAGGTGCATCCAAAAACCATCTACAGCAAGCAGAAATCATTATGCAATTTTTATTTTGGCCACCACATCCATCGCACATTAAACGAAGTGTTTTAATTCCAGTAAAATCAATAATATTGAGTCTATGAACAACAGCACTGGCAATTTCATTAGAGCCCTTAGCAAATTCATCTTCTGTCCATGTATACATAAAGGTGTTTTCTTTGGTTTTCTTATCCTTGGAAGAACCTTTAACTATGCATAAATTGTAAATGTACAATTGCCGACTATAATAAGCAGACTGGTCAGGTACTTTTGGCAAAACTTGATTTTTTTGGCAGTCAAAACTAAAGGTTAAGATGTCATTATTTTTCATTTTTAAAAAAGAGTAGAAAGCTTTAGCTTTCAATTTATGAACCCACTTTTTTTTATCATCAATTCATTTTTTTTTGCAGAGCCAACCGCCTGTTTTATTTGTTCTTCAAGTGATAAACATGTAGAACACACATCAGTTCGCAGGGTGCTGAAACCTAAATTAAAATGTGTGTTAAACACTTTCCTAAAAAAAACACTATAACAATTAAATTTTCCATTTCCGCATTTCTGAATTTTACATAATTGACATCTTTTTAATATTCAAGTGAGAAGGTAAATATCTTTGAATGCTTGAAGCTCTAATGTAGTGTGCCTCAACACATTTTTTTCTTCCAGTCACCTCCTCTCTTTTCTGTTGGTGAGTTGCCTGTAGTGCGGTAATTTTTGGCAATATGCAGCAGTCAGTGTTTGCTAATGTTCAAAATTTTTAAAAAAGAAGCTTGACAAACAGGAATTAGCATTTTTTGGTGCTTCCTGACTAGGCATTTTGTAGTAATTGTTTTCTTTTTACGGGACTGGTCTTTTGGCTGCTTTCTTTTGCATACTGAAGTTCTAATGTACTTTATAATAAATGCATCCTGAAGCAGTTTATTAGTAGTAGCATAAAATTTTTTATGGAAAGCAGCAATATCTGCCATGGTGAGCTGTGTGCATTTAAATGCTTTTGACGAATGGCCACAGCTTGGGTAAACAGGAAGGTCCTTCAGAGAATGCCTGTAAACAGTAAATATTATATTATAATTATGTATCCTTATGACCATTCTGTTTAAATATAGGTTAAATTAATTTAATATTATATTATTAAACATGATTAGCAATACACTGACCTGTTCTCTTTGGCAGCCTTTTTTTTCCACTTGTTCGGTTGACTTTTTTTTCTCTGCTTTTTAATGTGAAAACTGTCTCAGCATAGCATTCCATAGCTAATAGTATAATAATAATTACAATACAAATTTGGTAGACCAAATTAATTGGATATTTTTGTTACTATTCCAGTTATAATAAATACTTATTCTATAATAATATGGAATCAAAAATGATTACTTGAAACATTGTATTAGGTTTGGGCGATAAAAGCAAAGTGTTTACACTGTGTGTTGAAATTGGTCTTTGGCAGCTCAATTGCGAGTGGAACAGATGCATTTATAGAGTGGACTTATATAGTAGTCAATTAAAATTAAATCCCGGGTATCTGTACAACTTAAAACAATAAAAGTATAAAAAATTTAAGCATTAAAATTTGCTAAAAAAAATGTTAACAACTTCAGCTAAAATAAAAAGAAACTAATATTCCACACATTTTATATGTAACCTTATTCCTTTACCAGTAATGAATTGTTTGTTATAAACATGCTTGTTACAGCCAGAACACAAAGTTAATCACATGAAAATAACGCTTTCTTGAATAATAATTCCTTAAAGTGAGCGTTCTTAAGTAGAATGATTTTGAACTGGTGAATATTATAATTATTAAAAATTCAAAACAACTTTTCTGAAGTATCCAGATCATCTACAGGCAACAAAATCACTGATAGGAATGAATTACAGCATTAATTAACTGGTGTTAGCCCAATTTAGTTTTGGTTGCCTTCCTTTTCTTTCGCTAATCTATCCTGAATCTTCTTGACTTGGCACTGTTTATTTTGTCTATTATTTTCCTTCTGATTCTTGAAGCCACAACTTGTCTTTTTAAATACAGGAAGACCTTTGGGCCCTACAGCATTCTATCTCACATTCTCTGCTGCTTGCTCATTAATTACTCCTGGGCTTTTGAGATCTTTTTCTTCTACAGTTCACTAGGTTGACTTCGGGCTCACCAACATTATTATTTGAGTTATATCCTGCAGTTTCACCTTCATTGGCTCCCAGCATGTTGACATTCAAATCAAGATTGGTGAATATCAAAAGTTGCATTCTTTTCACAAATTCCTGCAACATAATTTTTTTGGTTGCAGAAGAATCAATAACCAGTCAGACATCGATACCACACTATGAAGTTTGCAAAATATTTCATTTGGAATTTGTGCTGGGTGACTTGTGAAAAGAATTCAATCCGTGTAAACAGTAGTGTAGCAGTCTCTACTACCATATCTCATTAACCATAAATCCTTCTAGAGCATTAATCCAAAATAACCTTGTTGGAACTTCAGAGTTTGACCATTCATAGTCTTTTTTGATTATCCCATTCAAAAAAATACACCATCTTTTAGAAACCCCATTTTCTTAAAAGCTTGTCAACTTAATTTAAAGACCACACAAATTATGCCAACACTTGCAATGCAAAACAAAGCCATAAGCCTCAGCACACTTCTCTCTTTTCAAATTAAAAAGTTTGCCAAATTCAGTTGGCTTTTCTTGCAAAATTGGCCCATTTATTGGAATTTTTTAGCCTGTTGTATTTTGAACCATTCCAATAGAGCTTCATCCACCTCTGGATTTTGACTAGATTTTATCCTCTTGTTAGACATGATTTTTTTTAAAAAAAACTTTTTATTTGGTATTTTGATTTCCATGGGGTTGATTGGTCAATTTCTAGCTTTTGGCAAAGAACTTTATTAGATGCACTACTTTATAAATGTTCAATTAGTTTCACTTGGTAGTATTAGAGTAACTCAACTTGCATTCCATTATTTATGGGAGCTCACCAAGAAAAACCTTGCCACTACCTGTTTTACCTCTTGCTACATCATGCTATTTGCGCTACCTCATGTTACCAGCACAACCCACTCTACCTAATGTGACCTCATTTAATAACAGAATGTTTCAAATTTTTTTTTAGGGTAGTGGACTGTTCATCTAGACTAGATTAAGGAGACAACATTTTCGTTTGTTAGATTTGAGGCACTCAATTACAAAGGGTATCAAGTCTATAACCTTGTTTGCTAATTACAGTATTTCATAATGAAATTTTTTAACTTAATCCACATTTGTTTACATTTTACTTTTTTTGTTCTCTTTGCTTTCTTCTTCTTGCCTTTTTTTCTCCTCTTTTCCTTCTGCACCCATCACCAGATAGAAATTTGTTTTAATTTTACATTCCCGGCCCTGAAAAAGGGCACAATATAATTGTTCTTATTCATGACTTCATGATTGGCTGCTGTAAAGAGCTTTGTGATTAGCTGTCAATGTCATTCTGTGCCCTGCTCATGATCAATAATTGTCAGATTAACATCAAACTGACATAACTGCCAAACTTAATTAAAATGACTGTTGGAGTATGTGGATCAGATTTTTGTAGGGCAGCATGTGGAAACTGCTGTGTTAGGCAATTTTCGTTTTTTGGATTTGGATTAGGTAAAACTTCTAGTTAAACATTTTCTCTCAACGGGTGTGGCTGTGTTGACATGTATTTTTAATATTTCTAAACATTTGCAATGAATTAATATATTTTGATATATTTCATAAATAACTTCACTTGTGAAGTTCAAAATGTATTTCTAAGTTTGTAAGCTGTTCAAAACCTTTACTATTCTTTTAAAAATGTTAACTATTCTTTAAAAAGGCTAACCAAACAGTGTCATAACTTAGAGAAAGAAATGTTGCACAGAGACTGAGGATGGTTTCAATACAATGTTTGTTGATATTGCATTTGATGATATTAAGCCCACTCAGATTGGTTTTGAATATTATTTTTTGTGTTTCCCTCAATTGTAACTAGTAACAATGACTGATTTTTATATTTGTGCATTGTTTTGATAAAGTAAACACAAGTAATTTGTTTATATCTAGTGGATAGTAATGGCTACAATCAATGGAATGTTTCCTGCAAGTTTAAATTTATAAAGTAAATGTATTAAATTAGTTATTTTTATTTTTTACAATAAAATATTAAATTATTATACATTGATTGGACATTCTTTCGCACAACTTTGCTAACACAGCTGAGGAAGATGACGTCATTTAGAAAAAAGTGTTTAAAAATCAGGTCCAACACATCAAATGGGACATCAGATAACCCTGTAATTTTTTTTTCATTCTCCTCAACAGCCTATACAATTTAAATGATTTGTGTTTTTACTCATGTATACTGTAGTTACTAAAGCGTTTCAAAATTTGGACTACATGTATTATTTTCTTACCTAATTATTTCTCTATACACATAATGATGGCACAGCTAATTTAAATAACAATTTTTTTTTATTCTAAGTATTATCTGATGAAATTGTGTAGTTTTTTTTCGTTCAAATGTTGGGAGCAAATGAAAGCATTTTGCATTTCTCCATCAATTTTTCCCAATTTAGCCCTCCATTCATCAGCTAAATTTTTGTTTAATGGAAAAGGGTAAAGCATTAATATTCCTTCTGGTGCATCAGGGTACGAATTTATACAACCAGTAACACAACACTTTGTCTCTGGCATTTCAAAATTTCTTTAAAAATTAAAATTATAAAATATATAAAAGCAGCACAGAATGATAAGGAATCCAGAACTGAGTGCCTTGAAGGTCGAATCTATAGTGAACAGAATGAAGAATAACATTCAGACTATAAACCTAATATTTTTTTTTTCCATTTGGCAAGGTGTTGAAGTGTGTGCTGGGGAAGCGAATATGTAAAAATTCATTGAGGCATCTTAAATTCTTAATTTCTGCTTTTAGTAATTAATGGCAATTTAAAAAATCAGGCAAAAAATTTTATTTTAATGCATGTATTTTGCCTTTTCCTGGGATGTACATTACATGCAGCTCTCTTTTATCTTGTAAACAAGAAGAAAAGTTTTAAAAATGATTAAGAGTGTCATGTAAACAGAAATGACTGAAAGAAATTATTATAAAGAGCAAATATTACAAGTTTAGAGGAGACAAAACAAAATGCAATTCTACAATTGTCCACTTGAGTGACTTAGCGATTGGCTGATGTAAAGACCTCTGTGATTGGCTGAAATATGTCATGCTAGGTCCTGCTCTTAGATAAGTATGGTTATGTGTCATACTGCTGAACTGACTTTGCTGCCACTTTGTATTTGATTAGCCATGAATTACGCGAATCAGGCGATTTTTTTTTATTAAATTCTTAATGTAAATGGTGTTAACTTAAGATTTTAGATGTTTAGCATTTATATTGAAAAACACAACAAACGGTAGCCATTTTCTGTAAATACAATTATAGCTTATTTCCATAGCATTAAAGGAACCCTTGGTGTTTAAGCAAGTTGTGCTTTTTGGATTGCCCACTTAAGGGCACTTTAAAAACTAAGTATGAAGACATTTTCTTACTCCCAGTAGGTGGCATCGTGTTCTGCTACTTAGACTGACGTCACCAGCACATGGCAGCAGCCAATTATTATGCTCGTTTTATCAGCCATAAAAATAATGTTTCTCAAGTGGACAATTGACTAAAAAGAATAAAATAAAAAAGATAATTAAAATATTTATATCAAGCCCCTTATTTTTCAAATCAAAATGGGATAATTTTAATGGAGAAAAAAAATATTTTTTATTAAATAATATTATTCAATAAAATTACAAAAATACTTAATAATTATACGGCATGAAGGAAATAAAAAAAATAAAAATTCAAACGAGATAAATACAAATGTTGACATACTGTAAGAAGCTATAGAATGTTCGCGAAAGGACATGACTTGAAATGATGTCCCTGTAATACTTCTACACTTGAGTTTTTTTAAGACTAAAAAGTAGAAAATTAAATAATAGTTTAAAAAACTAAAAAAAATACGCTTTCGATGCACTAAAAAGAACAAAATCTGTATATTTAAAAATTATTTTCTACAACAGTAATGAAAAGTCTCTGGATACAATTAAATGGTTTTTTATAATAACTTTAAAATTAGAATAAAGTAATAAACAAAAACTAAATTTTGATATAAAAAGAAGCATGGGGTGCTTTGTACATTTATATCTACCTACAAATGAAAAAGTTCACGAAAATTTATATCAAGCACCCCACGCTTCTTTTTATATCAAAAAAAAAAATTTTTTTTTGTTAATCACTTTATTCTAATTTTAAGGTTATTAAAAAAATTTTAATTGCATCTAGAGACTTTTCATTACTGTTAAACAAAATCTGTATAATATTTAAAAATTATGTTCTATTTTTTAGTGCACCAAAAGTTTTTTTTAGTTTTTTAAGTATTATTTTATTTTAGTTGACATTAGAATGATAAGTGCATATCGTCTGCTTTTGAAAAACTTGGTTGATAAGTTTTGTAAGTTTAATAAATTCTCAAATATTAGCCAAAGTTGGTTATCAAATAAAGTCCTTTATCTTAATAACTCTTTTATTTATAACAGAGAAACCTATTGCAGCAAGTTAAAAGGAATCGACTATAAAAACTTTTGGGGTTATAAAGTTATAATCTTGAGGTTGTTTTGGATACGTAATTGATTCTCAATAATAATTACTGTTACTACGTTATAATTAGTTGATTAAGAAGTGCAAATACAATGTATTTCGTGCAACAAAGTTTTCCGTTTAAATAGTTTATTTGCAACCAAACGAGAAGAATTCATTAAATTGATTCTTAACGCAGCGCCTGCGCATCAGTTAAAAGAATTCGCAGAGAATAGATATGATAAATCAGCCGCGTGTTGCTGGATGAGAGCTCCATTTCAGACGCACCGTTGATGAAATATTTAAAAACAGCTGCGTTGAATAGTTCAAATGATAAGGAAGATGAGGAGAAGCGATTGGACCTTGTGATGGAAAGTCGAATTATTAAGAGATGAGAGCAATGATAGGTATTGGACATAACAGTACTGGATTAACCTACGCATAATTTGCCGCATATTTCTTAGTAGATAGCTTTATAGACGTGCTTATTCCATTATTAATTCCGAAAAAAATCATAAACTTTTAATCATTGTAGAAATAGATTAAACAGCTGGTTGCCATGAGCATGCTCCGAGAGCAATCAACTACTTTTTAACTTTGGGAGATTATAATTACCCAAGTAAAAAAAACATTCGGAAACCTATTGAAATTTACCAGCTGGAAAACAATTAATAATTGGGCAATGGTTTGTAAGGAAGCCTGAGGAGCAGGATGTGACCTACAACACGGATGGCTAAAGTAGTCCCAAGAGACTATGGTCAAAATCTCAACTTAACTCGTTCAAACTGGCTATGTACCGGATACTTAAAATAAAGTTGTCTGTTATTTTCTATTGTTTAATTCTGTATAAATAGAGAAACTTTTTACAAAATAAAGTTAGTTAAATTTCCAACTCACAGTCTAGATATGCGCTCCTTTTCGTGGTCTCGTGAAATCCTAAATTTTAGTTAAGTTAAAGTAGTGTTAACTTTACAGCCTAAACAGAATACGGAAAACGATCACCCAGAAGCAACAAGGACAACTACCGCTGATCATCCAGATTAAATATCTGATGATCACCCACCAAAGCTAAGGTAATATAAATCATTTATTCTTACGCTCGTTCGCTCTCGGTACAGCTTGGGTCACCTGAACCTATTACTGTAACTCGCCCGGCGGAAGTGGTCATACAGGACACGGTCCGATTCGACACGTTCCCAAACAGTACGTTACAGTTGGTGCCCTATATGGGACCCTAACTAACCACAAGAACACATTCCTCAGACGTACAAACGACTCCCCAAAGTGGATCGTATAAACGCTGAGAAACCTCTATTGCACAATAATCACCTCTACGAGTGATTGAAAACTAAGAGGAAAGCCCAAGTGGAAACGAGTTTTCTTACTTGTGGACAAAGACGATTTTCCAGTCTACAACCTTTAAGACTTGGACAATCATCTACCTTGCATCGATAGACGATCACCCAAATTGCTACATCAAGGACCACCTCTTGCATCGCTGCGGCTCCACACCAGACCCTGCATCGAGAGGAAGAGTAACACTCGCGTCGAGGATCAACGAAGAACTCCGCATCGAGGACCATCAACGGAACATCATCGGAGGGCCATCCCGCACATCAAGTACACTGAAAGAATTGCTCAAAAGGCAACCTACGCTTCCACCCTCCTAGACCATCGTCTAAAAGACTCAACGTCAACCGGAAAGCTCAAGGGTCTGCTCTTACGCAATCTCTACAATGGGAAGACCAAAGAATGGAAAGGACGACAAAGAAGAAAAAGATGGAGAAGAAACCCAGGAAGAATCCACTTCACTGCAAGCAACTCTCCAGTCTCACGATATCCTCTTTCGTCAAATGGCAGCTCTGTTAGAACAGACCACAGCCACCCAACAGCAACTCCAGGCCCAAGCACTGGCCATGGCCCAAAATCGAGCACAAGCTCTAGGCCATGCTCACCTACAGGCAACAGGAGATGTTCCACCAAGGTCAAACCACCAAAAGAAAGGTTTCAACTTGATGTCAAACACCTCGTTTGATGGCAATGTTCAAGAAACTTGCTCATTCATGTACAACGTGCGTTGTCACTGGAAAACCCACACCTTCAGTGATGAAGAGGCCTTTCAACTACCTTTTCAACATTACTGAAGGGTAGGGCATGTTCCTGGTGGATCGATAACCATGATAAGTACGACAACAACTGGGAGCAAACTCTCACCGCGTTTGAAGCAGCTCACCAGATACCGAGGAATCTGCGGACCATCATCCGAGATGTTTCTGCAAGAATACCAAAACAGGGGGAAGATCCCATGGCTCTGCGAGAATACATTTCTCAAGCCACCGCGACCATCACCACCCTTATGGTAGAAAACCTCAAAGTGGCACTGTTCTTAAATCAGTTGCCCGAAAAGATATTACAGTTGATGACCAACTGTGATTCTTTTCAAACTCTCCACAGCGTAGCAGCAGAAGCTTGGAGGCTGTACCAACATGAGAGTACAGTCACCAAAACTCATCACAAGCAAAACTCTAACAATGGACCACAACATGATGGAGGATCATCCAAAAGAAACTCCACATGTAACCATTGTAAAAAGAAAGGACATGTTGAGGCGGACTGTCGACAGAAAAGTGGTGACTCAGGAACTAAAAATTCAGGAGGAACCACTGGACAGTCATCGGCGAAAGCAGCTAGTAACTCCTTCCCAAAGAAAATTGCAAAACCTAAAATGGTTGATGGTAAGATGGAACATCCACCACCACCCAACAACGATTACAGGTGCAGCCATTGCGGAAACAGGGGATACAAATCCTCGCACTGCCCGAAATGCAATCCACTCAAGTACAAGTCCATCATCACACCTTCAACTTCAACCCTAGGAAAAGACTGCAGTCAACCAGGTCACCGTGCTAACTCGTCGCAGTTAGACCACACACCATTGGTTCGCTGTGAAATCTTAGGCTGCACACACATCGCCCTGCTGGACTCTGGGGTTTACTACAGTCTCGGAACTGCTAATATGTTTGCTGCATGCAACAAATTTAGAGTTCCCATGACTGAGGTCAAGCCAGAAGAAGAGGACATCAGTCTAGCTGATGGTAGTGTGCTTAAGGGACGCCGTTATAAGGTAACCTTATCAATCAACGTCGGGGGACGTGCGGTGGATCACCCATTCATCATCTTCCCTGACTGGGATTCCAGGATGATCCTTGGTTATGACTTTTTACAAGAACATGACATGGTCATCCGAGCCAAAAATAGGACTTGGTACTATGGGGACGACCCAGCGACAGAATACCGTTTCCTAGGCAGCAGAACATCATCTGCTGGAATACCCGAAATTTTCCCTCCAGAAAACTTGAAGACGGATAATCATCCGTCACACAAAATCATCGCTAGTAGGGCCATTTCGGTCGATCTGCGCGAGAATGAGGGAGCTGATCTAACTCCTGAACAAAGGGATCAGCTGAACAGTCTTCTTCGAAGATTTGACTTCCTGTTCAAAATGCCAGAAAAACTCACTCACAGAGCAATGCACACTATTGAAATAGTAAGCAATAAGGGATACTACAGGCCATTACCTAGGATGTCACCTAAGAAGACTCAAATATTAAAAGACATAGTAGATGATCTACTAAAGAAAGGGTACATCGTCCCAGTCAACACAGATAAAGCCGTGGTCCCCGTGTTAGTCGAAAAACCAGATACCTCTTGGCGGATGTGTGGTGACTACCGCCCACTGAATATTAACAGCAAAGACGAGATTTATCAAATGCCGAGAATCGACCACTTAGTCTCACTCGGTGCTAAATACAAGTACTACTCTGTGCTTGATTTAGAAAATGGATTTTGGCAGGTACCTGTAAAGAAAGAACACCAGCACCTAACTGCTTTTAAAACTCCGTTCGGAACATATATGTGGACCAGGATGCCATTCGGATTAAAGAATGCTCCAGCCACGTTCCAAAAGATGATGGACGACATCTTCAGAGCATACATTGGTGGATTCTGTCTTCCATACTTGGATGACAACTTAATCTTCTCAACTACGTTCGAAGAACACCTCCTTCACCTGGAAAAATGTTTCGAGGCTTATAAAGAAGCTGGGCTGGGTCTTAAAAGGAAGAAATGCAATTTCAAACCGCGAGTTGTCAACTTCCTTGGACATGTGATTTCCAAACTCGGGATTCGCCCACAACATAGTAAAGTGGATGCAATAACGAATTTCCCCGAGCCCATCAACCAAAAACAGCTGCGTTCCTTTTTAGGACTAGCTAATTGGTACAGAAAACACGTACCATCTTTTGCCAAAATTGCATCACCTTTGAATCGCTTGCTCAGCGACAAAGTTGCATGGAACTTCGATGATAAGTGTAAAACTGCTTTCCAGCAGTTAAAAGAATCCTTGTCTCGGTCCCCAACCCTCAAAGCTCCAAATTACAATGAACCTTTCATCGTAAGGACGGATGCCTCAAAGGCTGCCATTGGTGCAGTCCTTCTACAGAAAGAAGGCGAACTTGAGCGAGTCATTGAGTACGCCAGCCGCGCTCTCTCAGAGACAGAGCAAAGATACTCAACAGTGGAGCGAGAATGTCTTGCTGTAGTGTGGGCCATCGAAAGATGGTACTTTTACTTAGAAGACAACAAATTCACCGTAATCACGGACCACTCTCCACTTCGGTGGGTCCTCACCAAGACGGCACCCAACGCAAGACTCGCCAATTGGGCCCTTTGGTTACAACAATATAAATTTGATGTTGTATACCAACCAGGTCGATTAAATGCCATAGCAGATGCCCTTTCTCGTATAGGCATAGCTGCAGTGACTCCGGATCTCCCGCTTGTCACCCCGCTACCCAGCATGTCACCTGGACAACTGCGAAAGCAGCAACTGGACGATGAAGACCTCAAAGTGCTCATCGAACAATTGGAAGGATCAGATCCTACCAAAGCAACCGAAGATGGTTTTCTGATGGTGGACGGCGTGCTACATCACTCTCCCCATGAAGACTCCGTTGATGACAACCTTGTATTCGTAGTCCCAAGTACTATGAAACAAGATGTACTTTTTCTCTTACACTCAGACCCAACGGCTGGTCATTGAGGTATAGAGAAAACACTGCTCAAAGCTAGAAATCACTTTTATTGGACCACGATCCGAAAAGACTTAACTAGCTACGTAGCAACCTGCACTGCTTGTCAGAAATACAAAGCAAGCAACCAAAAACTTATTGGAAAAATTATTCCATCAGCTACGCCAGATCGTTGGGAGACACTCGCTCTCGATTTGGTTGGCCCACTGCCTAACTCGAAAGGGTATGTGTACATCCTTTCGGTACAGGACGTGTCCACCAGATTTATCGAATTTATTCCACTCCGATCCGCTATCTCATTGATAAGTGCACAGCAATTAGTTGAGAGGATCTTTTTCAGATATGGTCTCCCAAAAACGCTACTCATGGACAATGGAGTCCAGTTTGCATCAAATTTGGTACGAGACATTTGTAAAATTCTCGGTTTAAACCAAACATTTACACTGTTCTACCATCCACAGTCGAACCCTGTGGAGAGAACACACCGGGAGTTAAAGACGATCATCGCGATCGCGGTGGAGAACCAGCATGACAAATGGTTCATTCACCTGGCTGCCACTGCCTTTGCCATTAACAATGCCGTGAACAGCACGACAGGATTTTCACCTGCCTACCTTATGTTCGGACGTAACCCACGAGACGTTGCCGCCGTCAGCTAGGTACGCATCTTTGGCATGCCCACTACACTAGGGTCGTGGTTGGATAATTTCAAGTCAAACTTAGAAATCAGTCAGATGATCATCCGAAAAGCAAAGGAACGTCAAGCAGACCAGTACAATCAAAGGAGGCGGGTCTCACCCAAATACGAGGTTGGCGATCTCGTTCTGCTGGGAACACATCCCATCTCAAAAGCTGATGATTCATTCACAGCAAAACTCGCCCCTAAGCGAGAAGGGCCTTATACAGTAGCAGAGGTTTTGTCCCCCACAACCTTACTATTAGAGGATCCCAAAACTTCCAGGAACATGGGCCGTTATCACGTTTCTGACGTGACACCGTACAAATTACGTGACACCCATACTCCAGCCAAAGCCAGTGGGAAGACATCTACTTCAGATGATCATCCACACGACTCTGAAACATCATCCAATAAGAATGATCAACCACAGTCGCTGAATTCGGAACATCTACCAATACGTAATCAACCGAAAAGAGCAAAAAGAAAACCTGCAAAATTTTTGAACGCGTGCTATAAATTCAAATTCACCGAAACATTTTCAGGATATCCAGATGATCATCTAAAATATTGGCCACCAGTTGTCGCCACTTCTTTGAAAGCAAAAACTTATCAAGAATTGTCACCAGGTGTCGCCATACTGCAAAATATGCATCATCACTTCAAAATGTCCACAGGGGTCGCCACTTACTGTGACAAAGTTGCTGGGTGCATAAGTCACATAGACGCTACTGCCCTCTATATTCACTACAGTTCAACCCCCTTTCCCATGATTGGTCAGTCGGAACTCCTCCCTCTCTAATCACATGGTTTGAAGGTCTATTTAAATTCAAACATTTTACTTCACAAATCATTCAGTCTCCTGTACTCATCAAGTTCACTCCTTGAACACATGGTCAGCAAGAAAACGAATTTAAAACGCATTTTTGAAGGAAACAAAGGATTTGTTGATAAAAATTCAGGACTTCAGCTGGAACATCATCCGTTTGTAAAAGATAACTGTGAAGTAAGTACGCTCAGTTTTCTTACACACTACACAGAAATGACTCTCCGACCGTATACGCACATGTGCTATGACATCTCAGACATTGTTTATCTTACACTTTACAACGAGCTAATTGGAACACCTAGTCCATTCAAAATTTTCAACAACTCTCACTCCTCCTATAGTTACACTGGAATGTCGACCACGCCGGAAGAATTCCACACGCTAGCCGAAGCAGTCCAGGACTCATTAGGAAGGATTTACACTTTACTCTAGGAAGTTGATACCAGGACAAAAGATACGGAACGACGAGGAAAATAATGCCGGGATGACGTTCTAAAGATTAAGAAATTTTTAAAGATCCCGCACAATATCTCCAATGTCAGCCGATCGTCGGACACTCCGGGTAAGCCATTTGATGACCTGTTTGCTGCCATAAATCGAAGAAAAGACGCCGTCGCTACTCAACTAACTGCGGGTACACGGTCTACTTCGAGTGCCGCCAGTGAACCAGGTACACCAACCATCATTCCATCTAACATGGAAGATGAACCAAAGCAAATCAGTATTGATGAACGTCTACTACAAATCGCCACTGAAAACACTGTGGTAGAATCAACAGATGATCATCCACAAAGAACATCATCTAATCAAATTCCTACTACAGAACAGCACACGTCTGTTGACAACGTCATTGAGCACGTGGTCTGTACGCATTCCAAAGTAATGGCACCACCACCAAACTCGTTACATCAGCCATTAACTTCAACCAGTTCTGTGGAGACCAACATCCGCGAAGAGGAGAAGTCTACCCCACTATACTTGGATGAAGAAATGCACCATTTATTTTCATCTCCTGAGCCTTCACCAAAGAAGAACATTTCTGTGAGGTCTAATGATGATCATCATAAGCAGCCGGGGGCCGCTAAAGTCACAGCCCACCAGCCGAAAGACCATCACCCCACAGTGAAGTACTTTCCACCTAGTCCTACCTATGAATCAGATGAATCGGACGAGGTACTGGAGTGCTCAGCAGAAAATGAACACCAGACAGTCATCCCACCAGATACAACCGGTACAACCATGTCCGCGTCCACACCAGAGCCCACCATCAGCGACTACTGGTATGACCAGTCACAATGGTTACACCTTGGTTTAAAATGGTCAGTGACTGCAGCTGCCCTTCCCGCGTACGTTACCAAACACGGTAGGGAGCCTCAAAAAGGGAACGATTTACTGGAGTTTCTGCCAAAAGGGTTCAAACGCATACCTGGCTCTCCATTTCGTCACCCACGACTGCCGCGCGCACGGTACACCTCACTTACTGAGGAGAACACCCACTCAGAAGATGACTTCGATACCACGCGGCCAGCCACAAGTGTGCAGACCGGCACCACGAATAAGGCGCCTAGGGTTGATTTAGAACGTATCGATGATCAACTGTCCAGACACAACCACCAAACGCAGCCGTGAAGATAGTCCATCCCCTGGACGAACTCCACGCAAAGCAACTCGCAGCAGCACTACAACGACTCGTCATCGTAACTCTTCGAGTAAGGATGATCACCCCTAGGATCAAGTCTTCCACAAAAGAGGCCCAGATGCCCGGCGTGTACGTTACAGGTTCCGATTGGTTTTAGTCCCACATGGTCAGGATGGTTCCGACGGGACCGCCACCGTTAGAAATCATTGCCCAATTATTAATTGTTTTCCAGCTGGTACCCAAATTCCACATGGTTTTCAGCAAAATACTCGTACATGATCTGTGTTACAATAATTACAGTATCTTATGTTAGACATACATGTAGCTAGGCTATACTAACGACATTAAAACTTCGTGGTTTTTAATTTACACTTTAATACAATATTAATTAACAGAATTATATATACAACTAAATAAATAACGCGTATACATGCAGCTTACCTAAATTATTATGAACCTCAAACATTGAGATTGAGAAATTTTCTTTTTGATCGCACGCACATGCATTATTTTCATAACTTAAACTAATTTAACCTTATAGGAGGTCACATACATTGATATTTTAATTATGGGCTTCGAAAGTAGAGTCAGATCTTGTAAAAAGCGTCCCATGTTGACCACATGTGTAGCCTACACACATTTTCACTATCACATTTAATCCAATACTGTACAGTATTACTACTAAATTTTGGAACAT
>JAQGAZ010002262.1:0-19210 GCA_034692225.1 Polydesmus complanatus
ATAAAATTTTATACCGCGGTTCAAATCTTAGCAGAACAGTCATTTTCTCATTAATTTCTGAAATCATTGCAAATTATGAATAATTAATCTCGATTCAGAAGAATAAAGATATTTCTTTAGCTCTTCTATTTTCATAGGTAAACATTATAAATCAGTTTTCTCTCATAAAAAAAAATAAAATATAAATAAATCTTAACTAATCAACTTCATCTAAAAAATAGTTCCTCACCATGTTCTTGGTCGGATAAATAATCTTCGATTAACGACGATTCACCATTAAGAGAATCCTAAAAATAAATAATTTTTTTATACTGGAAATGCCATTAAAAATTAAATTAAGAAATACCAAAGGTGAAGATTTCCAGTTATTACAAAAATAGCATTTATCGTCAGGGTTCCAATCGACAAGTTCCTTTGTTTCCAATTCTTTATTTAAAAAAGTAAAAAAAAAAATCAATTTCATGAACATTTTACAGTAATGTTTTTTATGTCAACTTACCTAACTGTGGCTGACTTAATTTTGTCCACCTGTCGACGCCCATTATTTCTTGTGCCACTCGTTCTAATCCTAAAAAATAAAAAAAATTATTAAGATTTACCAAAAAAATAAATAATAAAACTGACGAGTAATAAAACTTCGTTGTTTACAATTTCAATACGCAGTATTAATTTTATGCTACACTATTTATTTACCTAAGACATATTATTATTTACATTTAAAAAATTTTTATAAAAAGTGAAAAGTCTGTAATTTTATCAAATAAATTTACATTAAAAAAAAAATTAATTTAAATACTGCATAAATGAATTCTAAATTACTTAAAATCAAAGTTATAAAAAAATTAAAATTTTATAATTTCTATTATTTTATAATTATATGTACAGTACATGTATTGTCAAGAAAAAAATTTTTTTTTAAAATATTTTTACATATACGTAAAGCCAATAAAAATTAATTTATTAAAAATGTATTAATATATAACATGATATTAAATTCAGTATTAAAATAACAGTTAAGAAATACACCTTCAAATAATCATTGTGAAATCTATTCATTATTAAAATATTTATTTTTATCAATTCGGCGTTATTATTACATAACGAGATAAATAATTAATTTTCAAATTATAAATTGTTCGAGTTGAATTGGTATTTATTTATTAGTTTTATAAAGTTCTATTCGCAATCGCGACTATTCCCCTAAAAAAAAGTACATGTAATTTGAAGAAAAAAAAAAGACCTTCGCTGCCATTAAAATTAAAAATTGAATGGCAGTACTGTTGTTGACGGTTTTTGCAATGACGGTGCTGCATTATGGCGGAACGCCCTCGGATGACCCTTTTTTCGGCGAAAACCCAAATCCCACCCACAGGGCTCGAACCACATTACCAAAAATTTGCAACCAAAAACCCCATATACCCAATAAGATAACACCCATGTCCCACTCTTCTCGCATGTTAGACATTTATTTTTATCGCAAATTGATAAGAAATATCGTTTAAAAATGTTCAATTATCGTTAATTTTTCTCCATGAGGTTTCGTTTTTTAATCGATATTTTAATAACGTTATCAAGTAGCGGTGTATATGAGGAGAGACAGTGCTACATGCGCTCGCTCAGACATGCTAGGGGCGCATACTACTATAGAAAGGAAGAAAAAAAAATAAATAAAAAAAAAAAATTCAAGCGAAAGTGTATCACGTAAGGAACCCCACAAATTTTTTTTTTTCTCCCTTTTCGCAAAAACAAAACAAAACAGTCCGTCATCCATTATTTCCAGTCGAAATTTAATTAATTATATTAGTTAAATTTTACCTACCTACTAAATACAGAACGTTTTTGCCCCATTTCTGGAGTTCTCGTTTTAGGAATCGCCGTTCCTGTACGCAGCGAGCTACTACACACTCCGCCATTTTCGTCGTCAGCCGCTGGGCGACGATGACGTCATTTTTTATAAAATAGAGACGCGCATGACGTATGATTACGCAAAAGAGCCAGCGCTAGGCAGGCATTCAACGCCGAGAAAATTCAACAGGTAACCTTCAACCTGCTTCACCTAACTTAATAGGCTCTCTTTTTTTTTTTTTTTTGTTATTGTGTAATTTGCAAACTAAGTTTTATTGGTTTCTTACCTAGTCACGAGATAAAAATTCGGAGAAATCCGTAAATAGCTAGTGTTGCAGCAATTATTATTATTTTCTTTTATTAAAATGCGGCCGGGTACACAAACATTAAAAAAAATAATAATAATATTGATTAAAAAATATTCTAATTTTGAATTTATTTTATTGCACTGTATCGATATAATTACTGTAATACTGATGTCAAGTTTTCATACTTTTTTGCGCTTTAAATGACTCATCAACTTTATTTTTCTTTAAAAAAAAAATAATAATTAAAACTAAATTTAAGGATAAACTTTTTTAAAAAATTCAGCATACCGGTATAATAATGTCAGAGTGAATTTTAAACTATTATTTACTAGCGCTGCATCTTTAGAGAAATAAAGGTTGATCAAATTAAGTTTAAATTTCTACACAGCAATTATTATTACGTTATAACCTTTGACATGCAGTTAATTATTATGCAATAATCTAAAATGACTACGGTACTGTTAGAATGTTTGCGTCTAGTGTGACTGGTAGTGTGATCTAGAAAAGGGAGTGTGAGGGAGGTAAAGTGCCCAAAACAGTTTTTAGCCTGTAGGAGAGAATTGTGTGGTCCGTGGGCCAATGATTGATCTAGAAAGATATAAACAAACCGGATTTACGTAACAATTACATTCAAAATTTGATGTTAAATTCCGCAAAATATAGTTTTACCAAAAGTACCAATTAATAAAATTTCAAACAACAATTTTCATTAATTTGTCAAATAAAAAGTTGTTAATTAATTGGTAAGATTTAAAGTTTTCAGTTATATAAAGTTTTAATTAATTAATATCTTTTATTTTTCGAAATTTTCATTTTCGACGTCATAGAAGTGTGCTGTATTTTCGAAGCGCACTATGATGCTGTGTTGTGCTCACGAACGGCTTCAAGCATTTACAAGTCTGCGCATGACGTCACCGACAAATAAGAATCGCTATGAGAAACACAACGGAGTTGCAATCCCGCTTCGAAAATGACGTAAGAAGTGAACGGTATAAGCGTGTGCCTGCGCGTAAATATACTATGATGCGCCGCTCATGGTATCGCGGGTTTCCCTTTTCTTCAGACTGGTAAATCGTTACTGAAGAGATCGACAGTGTTTTGAAGACGTTTTTCTTCAAAATTCATCATTTTTTTCATGGAGACTGAACATAATGAAGAAACTATACGAACCGAACAGGTAACGAAGTATTAATATTTGTTAGAGAAAAAGAATATAGGTTTCAATAGCATATTTATATTGAGAAAATTGTAATTCGCCATTTAATGAGGTCATACTGCTGATCTCTCTTCATTCGTTAGCATCTGCAGAATGACGAACACGGAAGTTAATTTAATGTGTTTCTATTCTGTCTATAAGGCCCTATTAATCCCTCCGACTATTTCGTGAAAGAAAAAGATCAAAATTGTTTTCGAATTTGTGCGCAAATAAGTGCGAAGTGTTAATGTGGAATTGGCGCGATGTTGCAACGCCTGTACGTGAAGTGCTCTGACGGCAACCACAGTACATGTACGTAGATCCGATTGCGACCCACTTTGCTTATTGCCATGACACAGGTGAATTGAGGACTCCAAGGTAGATACGTTTTATCATTTGCATTTAATGGGGAAAATATCTACTCATCGTTATAGTGTGGAGAGAGATGGAATATTGCGAGTGACAACTAGCGCGATTGGTTTAAGGAACATCGACATTCGCCTTGTGAGTAGTCGCTGCGTTGAAAGGGCAACAAACCATTTTCTCTGAAAAGCTCGCTCGTTGCGGTACATTTGCCTGGTAAACATTGGTTTTGATGAACTGTACTGGCTCGTAATTTGAGTCAATTAAAATAAAAACCGATTTACGAGTAAATATTAGGTTTTGTTTGATTTTTTTATTCAATTCAATTTTAGTTTATAGAGGTATTGGGAGAAAATTATTATTAGCGACGGTAGGAAAAGCTGGTTAGGTTATTAGTTGGGTAATAATAACTATTATTAACTGTATGAACGTTATTTTATATTGTAGATTTCATGTGTTTACATGTGGTAAAAACAATTTTACCATAAATGTTAATTAAGCAAAATGTTGTTTGGGTTGAAAAGGTCAGTAGTTCGCCATATCCGTTAATATTAGTTGTTTCGGTGCCTAATTGTTTTGTATGATAAATAGTCGTTGGCCTGCGCACGGTTAACCATTATAATTTTGTTTTTCAAGAAAATGATTTCGACGTTATAATTTTAATAAATGACCTTCGAGATGGAGAGGTTACGAGTTTACGTTTGAATAGCGTGATCTCCGTATACAGTTAGTATGTATTTGAAAACAGGATTTTATTGTATAATAATTACGTCGTGTACATTTTTAAACTAATGCCTAGCGTGTTTTTTAAGGAAAATCATGCACTGATTATTATTATTACAGCGTGTGTTTTTTTTTTAAAAAAAGATTAAGACTACCGGTACTTTTTTTTTTTTGCGGATTTGTTAGTTTGGGTAGAATGACATTTTCTCAAACCGTCGAGCATTTAGTTCAGCTTGACATCTTTTTTTTCATAATATGCAAAGGATTTGGAAAACAATTTACCCATTTTATTATACATTATTAAATTCCCTGTTAGAAGAAAGCGGCCGCTAAATTTTGCTTTTTAGTAGTTCTACGAGGACTCGTTTTATACAAAAATTAATTCAAAAGTTATAATTATAATTCTGATAGGGATATTGTATACACAAATTAAATGGTGAGAAATTGTATTTTGTTTTAAGCGCGAAGCTTTTATTAGTATTACAGTAATCATTCAATTAAAACAGCTGTTTGTTATTATTGATAATCTACTTGTTGGTACATTGTACAGCATTATAAATCTATTTTTATTTATTAACGTTTGGAAATATTTTTTTTTAATTTTGAATGAACGTTTAATTTATCGTGATTTTTTTTTTTTTTTTAATTATTTTTAGGTACCGGTGACCAGTCTATTCGATCCAGTTAAACGGTCTGAACCATCTCGTTATTCATCGGAAAAAGATGTTTGCGTTAAATATTTTGACAAATGGAGCGAAAAGGATCAGGTGGAATTTGTGGAAAATCTTTTGGGGAAAATGTGTCATTACCAACACAGTCATGTTAATGCCTACTTGAAACCTATTTTGCAAAGGGATTTTATAACACTTTTACCAAGTACTGGATTTCGAATGAATGCTTATTTTGAATATTAATGTTTTACTTTTTTATTTTTATTTTTAGAAAAAGGCCTAGATCACGCGGCGGAAACAATTTTATCTTATTTAGACGCTAAATCTCTTTGCGCTGCCGAATTAGTATGCAAAGAATGGTACCGTGTTATCTCCGAAGGAATGTTATGGAAAAAACTGATCGAAAGTAGAGTGAGGACGGATTCTTTATGGAGAGGACTTTCAGAAAGACGAGGATGGTATAAAATTCATTTTTTTTTCTTTTTGCAGTTGGACATTTTTATTATTTGAGATATAAATTAAATTTGTTATTAGGGGTAAACACTTATTCAAACCTAAACCCGGTGAGCCAAATCTCGATCATCTGTCATATCGTAAATTATTTCCAAGGATAATTCATGATATTGAGGTAATATACCGGTGTATTATAACATTTAATTGTAGATAAATTATTATGTGTATAAAAACTTCATGGATTTAGTGTTGTTAATTATATTATTAATTACAGTACTAGCGAATTATTCATTCTAAGAGTACAGTAATTGCCTTAGGGCTTTTGCTTAAAATTTTTTAAATATGTAATTTAATGCTTAATGATTTTTTTTTATTTCTTTGTATAAATGCAGAGTATAGAAAGTAATTGGCGATGTGGCAGACATAATCTACAACGAATCAATTGCCACAGTGAAAATAGTAAAGGAGTTTACTGTCTTCAATATGACGATCAAAAAATCGTTAGTGGTCTTAGGGATAATACAATAAAAATATGGGATCGCAATACTCTTCAGTGCATTCAGGTTCATATGTCGTCTTCAGCCTTAATTAAACAATTTTATAATGGTGACATATTTAGGTACTAACCGGCCACACAGGTTCAGTTTTATGTTTACAGTACGACGACAAAGTTATAATAAGTGGATCGAGTGATTCAACTGTTAGGTAAGTTTTTAAATCTTAATTAATCAAAAAAAAAAACTTGTTAATATAATATAATTTTTTTGTAAAGAGTCTGGGACGTGAACACTGGAGAAATGGTAACTTCACTAATTCACCATTGCGAGGCTGTTCTACATTTGCGATTTAACAATGGAATGATGGTCACATGTTCTAAAGTAAGTATTTACTTCTCGTAAACATGTTTAATTTTAAACGAATACCATTGCAGGACCGTTCGATTGCGGTTTGGGATATGGTTTCCCCCATGGAAATCAATCTACGAAGGGTTTTAGTCGGTCATAGGGCAGCGGTCAACGTTGTAGATTTTGATGAAAAGTACGTTGTATCTGCCTCTGGCGATAGGACAATTAAAGTATGGAACACATCGACGTGCGAATTTGTTCGGACATTAAACGGTCATAAGCGAGGTATTGCCTGCTTACAATATAGGGATCGCCTTGTTGTTAGTGGCAGTTCAGATAATACTATCAGGTGCGAATAACAGAATGTTTGTCATTTTATTATACTGAATTTATATTTCTTTTATTTTAGGTTATGGGATATTGAATGTGGGGCTTGTTTAAGGGTTTTAGAAGGACACGAAGAATTGGTTCGTTGTATTAGATTCGATAATAAACGTATTGTAAGCGGTGCATATGATGGGTAAATAGTGATGAAATTAATTTAAAGGTTATTATTTTAAATTCTTAAAAAAAAAATTTTTTTGCTATAGAAAAATAAAAGTTTGGGATCTAGCAGCAGCTTTAGATCCAAGAGCTCCTGCTGGGACACTTTGCCTTCGAACGCTGGTGGTTAGAATCATTCTTCAAATGAATGAAACTTGATCTGCGTTCGTACGTTGATAATTTTATCTCGTTGTTTTAGGAACACTCTGGACGAGTTTTTAGGCTACAATTTGACGAGTTTCAAATAGTCAGCAGTTCACACGATGACACCATATTAATATGGGATTTTCTTAACTATTCATCGCCTGATAGCAAAAATTCACCATCACGTACTTACACCTATGTCACAAGATAATTTAATTCTTAATAAACTATATAATTATGACAGACTGAATTACTGTGTGTTCATTGTGGAAAGAAGAAATAGTGAGGCTGCTCGACTATCTGATTGAAAGAAAAGAAAGGCATGTGGAACACGTCTAGAAACAAATGGTAATTATAACGTCAAATTATTTTTAAAACCTGAAATGTGGAAAGCTGCTAGGCTTGTTTTAATTATAAAAAATCCAAGAATGATTTCAGATGTTTGGGAAATCGGTTATGTTTAAGCATTAAATGCTAGCTGGTGGGCTTGATTTTTTCCCCGTTTCAGGACTTAAAAAATAAAAAAAAATACTTCTCTCGTTTGAAAAGAGCGTATTAAAACTGCTTTGCGTAAAGTTGATTGCTTGAGAAATGATAAGTTTTATTATCCGCTCTTTATTTAATTTTTTTTTTGTTTCAAAATGATTTGTAGATTTTAGAGAAGAAATATTTTGTAAATAATGTTTTTGAAGTTTGTGGTTTTTTAAGGTTGCGCTTTCTTACAGTTCATTATTGTGATCTATTATTTATAAAAGCGAAAAAGCAAATTTGTAAATATATTGTAGTTATTGTTTGTACGTTCATGCTAAAGAGTATGATAAACATCAGTTGACTGATTTGAGTATGGACCACAAACCAGTAACTAATTTGTAGCTGTAGCAGTTTCTGTAAATTCTTCGCCATTATTTTTTATTTGTAGTACGAAAACTAAATTTGTTTATTTCATTTCTTAAAGGCACTTGAAATAAGCATATTTGCAAAAAAAAATTTTATACCGAAACTTGTTATAAATTAACAATTACATCGTATGTGCATAGTATAATTATTAATTTAGTTATTTTAAATTTTTTTTTTTTTTCTAATTGGGCAATTTTAATTTTTACACCTTTGTCAAGTGTACCTACTGCTAAACGAGCTTTGACATGTTATCAGTTAAATTAATATTGGATTCGCAAAAGGCCAATGTAAATATTAGGGGCCATCGACCTTAATCTTCGTTCTTGACTCAAAAACATTTTTACCAATTTGCTTTAAAATACATGTAAGACAATGCGAGCAATGTACGTATATTTAACTGTGTTTCTATTTGTAATAAATTGTAGATACATTTTGATATGAAAAAAAATATGTTTATTAACTCATTTTATTTTCCGCAATATACGATCACTGTAACTGGTTTCTGATTTACTGACAAGGGTTTACGAAAAGCTCAATTGACTATTAATCCTCCCATATTATCCTCCTTATAAATTTTAATACGGTTACATGTAAATGTACTGGATTTATTATTTCGTATCGTTATTTAAATTTGGCGCGGTTTCATGACGCCATAAGATTTGCATCACACTGCAAATCTCGATTTATCAAACCAAACAAAATCAACCAACCAGTACTGGAGCATCAGAATGATTCTCCTTAATTTGGAACTAGAATAACTAATTGTTATGAACCAAAATATATATTAGTAATTATGAATAAATATGCGGATTCAGATAGCGACGATGAACTTCCACCAGAATGGGAAGAACGTGTAACGAATGATGGCAGAGTTTATTATGCAAAGTAATTAAAGTGATCGTACAGGTGATACTTTAGGATTATTATGAAAAACTAATATTTTATTGTGTAAGTCATTCAGATAAGTCGACACATTGGACTCATCCTAGAACAGGAAAAAGAAAAAAAGTTTTAGGAGGTACAATTTGTCTACTTAATATGCTATGCCAATCAAGATTACGGTACATTTGAATTGCAATTTAGAATTACCCTACGGTTGGGAAAGCAGAATCACAGATGATGGGCGAATGTTTTATATCGAGTCGGTATTATTGTATATTTCATCACAAATGTAGTAATTAATTTTTCTAATGATAACCTAGTCACATAAATCAGAAAACAACGTATACCGATCCAAGATTAGCGTTTGCTGTTGAAGAAACTGAAAAGTCAGAAGAACTTCGCCAGAGGTTTGACGGATCAAGCACCGCTATGCAAGTCCTTCATGGCAGAGATTTATCTGGCAAAATAGTTATAGTAACTGGTGCAAATTGCGGAATTGGTTAGAGCAATATTTTTAATTTATTTTAACAATAAAAAAAATTTTAACTATTATTTTTTAAGGTTTTGAAACTGCTAAATCGTTAGCTTTTCATGGAGCTGAAGTTATTTTGGCTTGTCGAAATATAACAAAAGGGCAAGAGGCAGTAGATACAATTCATAAAGAACGGGTGCATAACATTATAATTATTATTTAAATAGATACGTAATTTTTGTTCAACAATTAATTTTTTTTTCTTGCACAATATTTTAGCCATTTGCAAATGTAAAAACGATGCAACTAGATCTGGCGCGCTTATCAAGTGTTCGTGAATTTGTTACCGCTTTCAAAAGAGAGTATAGGTAAATATTTATAATATTAGTTATACTGTACTAAAATTTCGTCGGCCCTACATGACATTGTATAATGTTATGTAGATACTTGCATGTCTTAATACTGAATGCAGCAGTATTTGGAGTGAATTATGAGATTACAGAAGACGGTTATGAGTCTGTATTTCAAGTTAACCATCTCGGTCATTTCCTATTAACTCGCTTATTAGAAGACATTCTTGTATCGTCTTCACCTTCAAGAGTAGTCGTTGTATCATCCGAATCGCATAGGTAAAAATTTGAAAAAATATAAATTCGCATTACATACTGGTTTCTATGTTTAGATTTTCTGATTTAAACGAACAAAATATTGACGTTGAGAAATTATCACCTACAAGAGGAAATCATTATATTTCAATGTCTGCTTATAATTTGTCAAAATATTGCAACGTATTATTTTCTAATTATTTGAACGAAAGACTGTCTGGTAAAGGTGTTTGCAGCAACGCTCTGCACCCTGGAAATATGGTGAGCTCTTATTTATCGAGAAATTGGTGGATTTACAGACTCGCATTTGCTGCGGTCAGGCCATTTACGAAGTCTCTCGTGAGTTTTTCCATGATTTACTATCATTTATTTAGATGTTAATAACTATATGTATTATTATAATAGCAACAAGCTGCAGCTACTAGTGTATATTGTGCCGTGGCACCCGAATTGGAAGGTCTTGGAGGATTGTATTTTAACAATTGTTGCCGCTGCGAACCTTTAGGAGCCTCATCTGATTTGACCTTGGCAAAAAAACTGTGGGAGATTTCGAAACAATTGGTTGCAACTTCCCCTAATCCAGATTTTCTAGCGGTCAGGGAACTTTAAGGCACAGTAAAGTATCGGTTGTAGGCCTACGTGTAATTAAAATTTCTAAAATAATAAATTTATACTTATTTATATGTTTGAACCGTGTTTGCGTGTTTCCTTTTATTAGAAAGGGGAGGGGGGATAAGTGAGATCAATACATCGATTGTAAGTGTGGGCAAAAATGAATTGAATGAAAATGCGCCGATCGAGAGTTGTGTTGTCAAATTCACACGAGTTTCGCTTTCAAGCGAGAGTATAGATGGGATCAAATGAGATTGGTGTATAAGTAGAAAAAATTAATTATGTTAGCGCGTGGTCAAGGAGAAAATTATTGTAAAATCGAAAGGCGCAAATGACCTTTGAAAATGATTAATATTCATCTATTCGTCAACGAAACATAAAAGTGGGGCGCCGCATCGAGAAGCAGGAATTTGAATCATTAAACAACATCTGAAATCGATTTGTATACCATTTAAAAAATTAAAAAAATTTCCGGTTTTCGAGATATTCACCGATTTTTAAGAATAAAATTACGTTTTAAATAAAAAATAATGTTGTTCCCCCGCAATTGTATTTGACCCTGAAGTTTCCGGCTCCTCGCGTTCCTTATTTTGGAAGCCCTCGGACCTGAAGTTAGGATAAACAAACAGGCGGGTTTCCCGCGGTCCTTACGGTTATGAACAAAGCTCAGTTACTTATCTATTGCTAATTCCATGTCCAAACTTTAGTAGAGTTAGCAAATTGGTCTTAATTAGGTACTATTGCTTAGGGCGACTATTAGATAAAGTGCTTCCACGCTTTTATATAGGCCTACCTTACAACAGCAAATGTCCAATAGCCCAGAATGAGATAAAGGTAAGAAGTCCTTTGAAGAAGTTTGAAGTCCTTGACATGACAATTTAATTGTAGGAGAACAAAAACGTTTCATTGCTCTCCAGTTTGCAGACAAATATTTTAGAACTGTTTTCTTCCCAGTCTTTCAATCACAATAATATCTTTTTAACGCAAATAGGTTACCAGGTAGCCTCCCCTTTGACCCCCTGGTGGAGTTAAAGGTTTCTAGTCTTTACAATGATAATTATTATGATGTCATAGTTCACATAATTCGAAAAGGTGACATCTACCTTGGAATAAACAAAACAATATTTATGAAACATTTAGAGGGAAACCTTTAAATAAAAAAAAATACTTTTAGCGAAATTTCAAGAGCAGTAATTGCAGTCATTTGCCACAGAAGCGATTTGTGAGATGAAGTCCGGTGGAAAAAAATTTGCAGAAAGTGGCGCTATAGTTCTACCAAGGAGGTTCTATCAAACCTATTGCGTTTACACCAAAATTTGGAACTACAGGTAGTTTCAATGATTGAATTCGGTTTCAAAAGTCCGGTGGAAGCAAGATCTAATGTGGGCGCCACTGCCCAATTCAATTAAATTAAATGTTCTCTCAACTCTGCCGGTAAAACTAGATTTTTGAAATGGGTGAATTAGATTTTTGTGAAAAAGAGAAGCAAAAGTAATTTTTTTAAAAACTGTTTTAGATTGCTGCAAGTAATTTCAGTGAAAACAGGCTTGGTCGAATTGATTCCACTAAAACCTGATTTTCAGTGGAAATATAATACAGTATTAGGTTGAATGTTATTGAATACAGTAGGAAGCTGAAGATAAACATTTCTATTTTATACATTTATATTCAGAATTTATTTATACAAGGCTTTACTCAATGAATAACTCAAGTATACATTATTTTCTTAATTGCGTTCAATGAATATATGACTAGGAAACAATTTGCACTCATTAACAACAAAAAGTATTACAATTATTCAACTCAAACTTCAAAGTAATAAAATGCTGAAAACGAAACTTATAAATGCTCACAATTTAACTTCATAAAATTATGGAAAAAAGTTATTTTTTGATTATGGTTCTAACAAGATAGTCTGCATCTTTTACGGTAAATAAAACTGCAATACGGTTTTGCAATAATAAACAATAATTATATCGAATTAATCCGAATTGTTATTCGGAGAATACAATTTTATAGATATATTTTAAATACAGTAATAAAATTAATGTATTCTTGCCTGATAATGTTCACATTATAAAAAATCGATGCATCAGTTTAGATCAGTGAAAAACCTAACAAGAATCGAGACCAAAGCTAATCATACTGACGACTAACGATTTTTTTTTTAAATAAATTGCGTTATTAATAACTAAAAAAAAAAATTAAAAAACGAAAAAATAAATCATTTCAGTTAGTAACCAACCTATTAATTTCCAATTCAATTAACCATTATAACTTGCCTTATCACAATCGACCCAACTCTATTAATCCAATCCTAACCTTCAACTTAATTCAGTTAGTGTATCACAATACCGTTAAGAAGAATAAAGTATAAAAATTTCCCCTTATTATTTACCTGCCTAACTTTTCCTTCGCGCTTAAGATTCGATCTCGCTAAGAACGATACGTTCGAATTACGTCTTGAACTTTAGCTCGACAAATAGGGCACCAATTTCCAGAAGGTTTTTTCATATGTTGCTCGGCACAATCGTAGCACATACACATGTGTCCGCACGTATATAAAACACTGTTGACCGGTCTTTCGCAACACATCATGCACTCGCTCTCGGTGTTTTCTTGATTATCATTCATCACTTCTAGCGATTCTGATTTATGATTTAAATTTTTCGACTGCGAACACCAACCTAAAACAATCAACAAATTAAAAAAATCTGCCACTGAGGGAATATTAGCAATCGCGGTTGAATAGATACCTAACGACTTGATTTTCAGCGTAATTCCGTAAACATCGAAGAAAGCCCATAAACGTTGTGTATAATCCACAAATAACAGCGAAACGTACGGTTCGTTATTTTTAGAAAATAGAACTTCACCTAAAAATAACAATGTTAAAAAATAAATTTAGAAAATTTCATAAAAAAATAATGTATTTAATTAGGAAATTAAATTTAAAAGAAAAACGCTTTATTACCTTCATCGGTCATTAAAAAGCTGAGTTCATCGCCCGGCTGAGGTACAACGGCTACATTTTTTATAACAACCCAGTATTCTTGACGATCTAAGAGATGATCACCATCTTCAGGAAGCTCTTCAGGATCTATGGTTTCTGGGTCGCAACTTGTAAAACCGAAAGTTAGTGCGCCAAAGTAATCTTTCACATTTTCTAACACTTTGATGATCAACTGCTGTCCAGTGGTTATCGGTCGTTCCGTGAACACGTAGCCTTGAGAATACTCCGACTGCTCTCTTGAGGCCGTCACTCGATCATTAGATAGACGAATATTTTTACCGTGTACCGAGTGAAATGCTAAAGGTTTCAGCTGAAGATTCGTGAAGAATGTGGGTAACGACGACAAATCTTGCGGAGTGAGAGCCTCTACGCGCCTATCGCTCGATAGTGCCATTTGCCTACGTGGGTCTGAAATCAAACAAAATAGATTTTAGCAATGTTTAACAACATCCTCGTAATTATACTTAAACAATAATAAATTAATACAGTATCGGTATTCTAAAATAATTACGAATCTTAAGGTCAATACAGAATAAAAACCTACGCGATTGGGATAAGGCGCAGTCAAATACCATTTTTGACATGTTTTCGGCAAACAAATTCAAGTTTTAATTGAAAAAATAAAATTACAATTGCAGCACTTTGTAAAAAGAAAAAAAACTAACAGAATTTACTTCAAACAAAAAAAAAAGTTTTTTTAAATAAAATTGTTTCAAAATAATTTTCCGGGAATCTGGCAGGATTTCGGAGATTAGTAAAAAAATTCCATATTCAGATAAAATAAATAAATAAAATAAGCCGGAACTGAATAGTCGTAGATTTATCAGCGTAAAATGCCATTAAATCGTTTTAAAAAATTTTTAAGATCATAAGTTTCAAATCTTCTCAAAACCCTTTAAAATAAAATTACGTATGAGGGAAAAGGAATTACGTATCAACCCACATAATATTATTGCGCCTGTGAAAATTAGCGGGTCTCCAAAATTACGAAGGTCATTGAAGTACCACCCATAAACGTGGGTGACCCTTACATCGTATTATCAAAACAAGATACATGTACTGAATTATCGAACAAAATTTCTTGGCAATAAAAAATATTTATAACTTACTCATAATAATAATTATCATTAAGTATGAATTTAATTTACATAATGCTGCAATTATTGCAGCATTATGTAAATATAGGGCTGAAAAAAGTCAAGTCAAGTACGGTACAGTATTAACATAATACTGTAATTACTGTATTATTATTATTATACCGCATGTATTGCACCTCCAATGAAAATAAGACAAAGATTTTAAGAGATAAAAAACTATGTAAAAAATAAATAATTACCGATCATCTCCAAAGCCACGGTGTTTCCGTAGATATCAATTAAAGCCCACAGAGGTTTTCTGACATCTACCCCCGCGAAAAACACACCTTTCTCTTCGTCGTTGACCCCGAAGTGTACGTAGCCATCATGAGTGACGTAATAAAAGAGGATGACATTGGTCTTAATCAATCTGTCGGGCAAAGCTTTCGCCCAAAAGCCGGGTTTATTGGTGAGATCGGGGCAAGCGTATTTCGGCCAGTTGGTTCGATGAGCTCCCGGGTCCTGGTTGGTGAAACCGAAACGCACCACTCCGCTCCAAGTGCTGGAAACCTCGATCAGCTTGAGGAGAATGTACTCGTTGATCCGAACCGGTCGATTGGAGAAGGCGATTCCTTTACAGAAACTTTCCACCCGTCGAGCCACCGAACCGTCTCGAGAAACCCGTACATTCTCCCCGTGAGCCACCGAGTGGAAACGCAGCGGATCCTGGTTTGCACCGGAACTGTTTGATTGCAATTGCCTTCGCAAACTCAGAGGCAACGGAAACGAAGCTAGAAAGCAAATAATATGCTAATTAAAATGTGCTCGCAATAATACAAGTTGATACCAAAAAAAAAAAAAAAAAAAAGCTGAATGAGCGATTAAAATTAATTCTTAAAGATAATTTTTTTTCAATATTAAAAAAAAAAAAAACTGAAATGAAATGAACAATGTTTTTAAATTTCGCGTTGAAAACCGAATTCCTTTTGGCTATGACTCGGTATACATGTACAGCTAAATAAAAAATGTTAACTTCTAATGTAAAAATTTGATTATTCTGCCAACTAAAATTATTCTTTAAAGACAAAATTATGTCTTGGCACAACACTTTCAAAATGCAAAGCGCCTCATTCTCGAAATGGAGTTACAAGACTGAATAATAATGTAACTTAATAATAAAGAATATTCAAGTAAAATCGAGACTTCTAGCCTCTTGTTTTTAATACTGTTAATGACAATACTAGGGTCTTCCATCATCTCAAATAGACATTTCAAACCAAGCGAAAACCGCATTATTGAAAGCATGGGAACAGTGCATTCTTATGAATGAAGATGTAAACGCTGTTGACAGTGTGTTGAGTTTTTGTCATAATAATTATCCCCCCCCCCCCCCCCTTTCATTTCATGCGATTTACACCTGTTAAAGAAGCTTCTGGGGCCAACCTTTCAACACTCACTGTTTCCCATGTTTGCACTTACACCTATGCACGCACAACAAACTGGATACCAGACTAAAATCCTGGATTCACCTCCCTCCCCCAAAGTAATTAAAATTCAACAGAAGAGAATTACGGACTGCAATGTGTTGCCAAAATGTTCCGGGGTTTGGCATGACTTTTAAATGATATTTACAATACATGTACTGTCGTGACACCTGTGATATTACGGTAGACTAATAAAAGTTGTGGCGATTGAATAAATAAACCTAAAAACTTTATTTGTGCCGCACTACTAATATTAGAGGATAATTGCACTTCAATACCAAAGCCGGCTGGGGTGACTTTGCCCCACTTTCTCTACCATTGACTCAAGGAAGGGATCCTCATGAGAATAACAATAATTATCTAAAGCAGTTTTTGTCTTTTTTGAATAAAACTACAACGCACATGAAAGTTTAATTGTTCATCTATCATTCAACACTGAAAAAATTAGAAATACAGTACTGTATATTTTTAAAAACGAAACAGCCTCAAATAATTGATTACAGTATTGTTAATGTAGCCTACTACTCCAGTTTAAGAACAACAATACAATGTAATGCACCCGCTTTAAATTTATAATCGCAGCTCAAACATAAGTTACAGTTAAAACAAAATAGCCTGCTAATACAAAAAAAAAGTATAAAAAATGCTGAGTAAATTAACCAATAAAAAATACATTTATGACTACCGGTAATAATTATGTTTTTAACTAAATTGTTCTCAGCATAATTATCATCGTCTACGGACATACAGTACTGTTCTGCAATACCAACTTAATTGATATTACTCCATCGTAATAATTCAATTCATCCTATGATAATATTAATATTACGCACCATAAATTGACGTAAATGTAAATGGAGAAATAATTCCGTTTAGCACGTAACATTTTTGCGCCCTGTATAATCTGCATTCAAATGCAGACAAGCTCAGCTCACTACTGTAGGTACTGTACATCCTGTTAAACGCTAAAACTAAATAATTATTATCAAACCTTCATAACTACCTGACCATCATTATTTTTAATGAATAAAAAAAAAAAAAAACAACAAAATAATTCGTTTATTATTTTGCTACACAATTGATATTTCAAATTAAAAATAAATTGAGCGTACCAGTACCTGTTTCGGCACGATAACCATCATCCGGTACCATACTCTCCGCGCTTCATTCTCCACCTCACAATAATAATCGTCTACTCCACTCGTTCCCTCTTATCTCCCTCACCTTAAATTCTTTCCAAGTTCCCATGCCTAATCTCCACAAATATTGTGCTACACTTTATAATATAGTACAGCATTTAATTTTCACGCGCATCAACCTTGGAACTTTACTTTAAGTAAATGATGAGAAATAATCGCACCTGTGTTTATCTCAGTTCCAGAAAACATTAAAAACTTCCTTTAGAATATTCTGTACGTACGTGGTTATTATCCTCGCATCTGACGTCAGAGGAAAAAAATAATATTATTCAGTATGAACAATAAGATTTAGGACGGTGGTAGTAAGCGCTGAATTTTGGTTTTGAATGGGAGTGTAAAAATGTGTGTGAACGAAGCCGTGAATGAAAAATCCAATTTGTTTTTCTTAATTGCTGTAACACGATTTGGTTTTGCCTCGCACATTGTTAACTCGTTTAACCAACCGACTCAACTTCATCTCCCGACTAAAACATGACTAATATTCGCATTCAAATAAATTGTAATGATACCAAAGGGGCAGTCGAGCTGATAATTTAAAATGGGTCGCTCTGAATTCAGTTTCGGGCAATTGACAGGATAAAATGTCAAAAATACATAATTTTAAATGATACCAGTACCATAAAAAAAACATTTTGCGCCACGCAAGTTTGACGCTACTCATTTTACTCGTAACATTTTACTGGGAAATATACACATTTATAAGTTTGCTATTATTAAGCAGCTTTCAACAAAATACTGTATTTTCAAAATAACAAACTGTTCAATTTTTCAAAAGTGTACAATTATTGTTTTTTACTTATCTTTAATCGCAAATACCGGGAAAATAAACAATGTACGAGTTAAATGAATAATAAAATTATTATTTCGACGACAAATTTCAATAGATTGCATAATATGAACTTACTAAGGTTAAATTTTGAAATTGTAGCGATTAAAAATCATTAACAAGATAAGTTTTATTTTTATTTCTACTAAAAATAAAAATAAATAAAACCCAAATTTATAATTAATTGCTTTACATTTCGCTGAGAAATAATAATAAAAAAAAACAGGCAATAATTATTATTATTCAATTAATTATCTGGTTTAGTGATCACGAAAGAATTTTTTGAAACAAAAAATTCCGAAGTATTTCAACTGTGACATTCCCAGGGTAATTATTTATTTTCATCATTTACGAAATGAATAAAAGATGAACATTAGAATGGCCTCTAAACTTCTTAAAATTTAAAAATGTAATCGATTAATTTACGAGTCAATTTAACCATTATGCTGTACAATTACAGTAGAAAATTTTCTATTCACTCAGTCAACTAAACAAAATCAAAACACGCTATTCAATACAGTACATGTACTCAAACTTCAACTGCAAAACTCGTAAACAATCTGTCACGTGTGACAAGTTATCTTAAAAAGTCAATAAAACCAAACCAATGAAGAAAAAAAATAAATAAATAAAAACTGGAACCTACCCATTCGCTTCTTAATTTTTTTGAAAACTTTCATAGTTCCTGGTATATCGCGTCAACACGTCCAGATAATTTTTTTAAATTGTTCACAAAAACACAGAAAATAAAAAAATCATTCAAAACATTTTTCCGTCCGCGAAGAAAATAATAGACGAAATGAGTAAGTAAAAACCAAATATTAAGCGATGTAAATTTCCTGTCAGTTGTTGTTACGGAAATCGTAGAACGAATACAAGTTATGAGCGAGCGAAAGAATTCTCAAACATCCTTTCACGCTATCCATCAAAATCTGCCAAACGAGTTTCAACCAAGCGTCCAAAGCAAAAAGATACAGTCGAAAGATTTTTCGATACAACCTGCTAAATCTCTTCACGACACAACCTCCTTCCTTTGGCAATCGAGAGCTCACCT
>JAQGAZ010002263.1:0-19181 GCA_034692225.1 Polydesmus complanatus
AGTTTCTTTGTTGGGTTTGTGCTGCCGACGTTTTTTCCGCTGCAAGTCTGCATAAATTAAGTGAGCAAACGCCAACAAGATCTCGCTGTTGCTTCTCTCTTGTGTTCGGCGCATCGTCAACTCGCTTACGCGTGGCGTCCGGCCCTGACAAATGCTACAAAGTTGTCATATGATGCTACCAGTTTCCGTCATCAAACATTTGTTCACGTACAAATAAGATTAAACATTAAATAAACATTCCGGTCAATATAAAAATTATCACATCAAACTAGCAATAATGTTTGGGTGCTTAATCAGAAAATGAGAAAACCAAATCAAATAAAGAACAAAATCAAATTTTAAAAGTTTCCAGCGTTCACTTCTTCCTACAACTCAAAACTTGAACGATGCGGAAAATACAAATTCTGGCTATTTCAATCACCTTCAATTTCTATTATAGCTTTTCAATACAATACAATAATTATTGTAGAACAACAACAGCAGTTCTTTTAAGTTTTAAGTTTGGTTTATTCTCATTAGCGTCAAAAACATAATAATAAATACAAATACTGAAAACAAAGTGACACTAATAAAGGCAGCAAGGGATCAAAAATAATCAAAATGCCGCCCCTAGTCGCTTAACATAAAACAATTTCGCGCACGAACTAATGAGAATAAATTACAAAGAATCTAGTAGTTTGCGAACAAAAGTTCTACCCACATCATAGTCGTCATTCTATAATTGCCTAATTACTTTAAGTAGGCCAATTTTAAATAGAGACAAACTTTCAAACTGAACAATGCGTGTGTCAGGCCGAATGCCGCGCGGGTGTAGGAGAATAACGAGCACGCTCACACACTTATGCGGTAACGTATTTATTATATCCAGCTGTGGCAAAGACAGAGCGTGGAAGGCCAATCCTTCCCGCACGAGATCATATGGCTAACTAACTAACCAATTGGGCCGCCAGATGCCGTACCCGACAGTCTCCCCATTCTTTGTCCGCAGTTACCCTCAACACGTAAATTTAAACAAACAAAAAAATGGGCATTCTGGCTATCGGAGTTCAAATATACAAAAAATCTAACCCTGTCTTTGCCACATAAACTTAAACTCTATGAACACAATTTAAACTTATCAATTTGTACAATTTAAATTTTTTAAAATTAATTACAATTGCATCTCCGAATGAGAAGCATCCTGATTATCCAATGAACATAATTTACACTAATTTATGCAAAGCGTCATCCTAACTGACATCATAAATGCAATAGAGATCAAAAAAAGAAACAGCTGATGCGTCCCACTCAGCACCATTTTCTATGTAAACAAAATTATAAAAACTACTAAAAAAATTACTTCGAGAGGGATTTCTCGACTAAATCCTACATCTTCTCGACGTTTTCTCCCGGACTTCCTGGCCCTCTTAAAGTTGTGGTATGCCGGTAATACTTATATCGCCGGAAGTAACGTACTCAGAAAATCTCTCTTATTTATAAAAATAAATCCCAATTAATTACTTAAATTAATTACACTACTGGTCAGATCGAATCGGTTAGCGGTTTCCAATAATCATATCTCCCTCTTTCTCCGACTTTAACTTTATTGTTATGCGCAATGAAAAAATGCAAAGAAAATTGTCTCCTGACTTACAACAAAATTTTAAGCTCTTTTTATATAACTAACTCAAACTTTCAAACTTATTCAAAAGTAAATGCGCAATTTCTGAAATTGAACTAAATGCGAAAAATTAACCTACTCGAGAAGAACTCCCGAAATTTAACTAAGAAAAAAAGAGTTCCCAACTCGATAAAATTGATCTAACCAAATTAACGAACACAATTCAAATCATCGTAACCTTTAACTAGCAAAAAAATTGCAGAAAAAATCACTAACTTTTAACTTAACTACGATACTTAATCTTCTTCGCTGATCGGTGTTGTGCCTCGGCCTGGGCGTCTTCGAGCTCACTCATTGAAGCAGACCGCTCCCGCAGTCGCCATTGACAGTAGTCGGCCATGTGCCCGAGGAAATGGCACTTAGCACACCCGATTTGGCTTAGTAGAAATGAAAATGTAGATGCGGGGACCACCACATGATCCTCCGCCAACGAAGCACTAGCCATGATCATTGAAGGTCGCTCGCGCAAGATGTTAAGCCATTCCTTAATACCGAACTGCAAAACTTTGTAGCGATTTGCCTTCTCTAAAGCTTGCGTCGCAATTTGCGTTGCTTCCGCCATCTCCTTCCTCCAATCTACGCGCTCACTTCAAAGTTCAAGAAGCTGATGTTCAAGTTTCGTCACATTGTCCGAAGCCGCGGTTGCGGTTCCCGCATCCGAAGTTGGAACTTTAATTGAGAGAGGCGTCGCGGACGCTACTGGGCTTGCTGCCCACACTTCCGCTAGTCTGCATGGTGAAAGTGTCACCGGGTTGCACTTCAGCGCATTCATTTCATCAACTAATCGCTTTATATTTTTTTTGAGCGCTATCCGCTGACGTTCCGCCACATATTTTGTCTCGCGCAACTTGTCCGCTAATTTAAAACGTTCTGCGTCCACAGCTCGAAACGCCACTGTTATCTCTTTCAGATTGACATCTAACGAGAAAAGTTTTGGCGTGTGCTCACCCTCGACTCGCTGCGTCTCAGCTTTGCCTTCTGGGTATGCTGAAAGGTCGACCGGTTGTCCAGTTCCACCCGAAGTTTCAACTCCGCTACGCAAGCGGCTAAAAATCGTACGCGCATGGTCCCTCTCACAGATTAAAATCTCAATCTCCTTTTTCTTTTTATCATCCTGTTTGATAAAAAAGTCTCGGCTTTCCTCGATTTGCCATGCTACCTCGCGCCACTCGATCACAACTGCAAAGCATTCGCACTTAATAGCCCGCAAATACCTAAGTTTTTCTTTGGCCTCCAACGTTAGCAAATCGGCCACGCTATTAGGTCTCAAATTGTAAATCCTTACCATGCGATCATCCTGCCATTGTGGGCAATTTCTAGCCTCATGCTGATACCTGCTGCAAACTTGGCAAAGTCGATTTGCTGCCAAATTACAGCAAACATGCACGGACAAAGAAAGCGTCTCCGACTCCACGAAAACAAAAACTGTTCCTTAAGTCCACGGAAAAAGTTTTTTTTCTCGTCGCTTCGCGTGAGACAAAGAAAATTTTTCAGTATCGCAAAAAATTAAAATTTCCAAAATGACACTCCAACGTATCAATTGAAAAGTCTACCCGCGGTACTTATTAAACTAAGCAAACAAAAATTTAAGCGAAATTGCAATTAAATAAATCCAAAATTGCAAAGAAATCGTCACCGAATGAGCAATCAGCAAGTTGTTGTTTTTTTTAAAACATGGCGATAGAACATTCTAGAGTTCCTTGCTCTCCTTCCTCGGCTACGTCATTTCGAAATCAATCCGCGCAATGACCACTCTATGGGAGTCTGCGTGCTCAGGCGCACATGAAAAAAAAAGTTCGTGCAAGCTGTGTAAATCAGCCGCGCGCATGCATACTCACTCGGCACTGACAGATTCCGTATGGCGGATGATAATATTGCAATCGGACATTGAGCATCGAACATCGGACGGTTTTAGCTGTGCAAATGGCTGCCACCATCAAAAAACATCAATACGTGCAAAACGAGTAATGAAAAGCGTCACCCATCGTATCTCACGCACGAAAAAACTAGTTACGTCGAATTTTAATTTTTAAACAACAAAAATTCACATCATTAAATAGAAATTTTGGGGTTATCATTCATTATTTAAAAAAATTAATTATCTTAAATTAAACAAATTATTAAAAATAAATTACAAACAGTAATTAAGTTAAAAAAAAATTACAAACAGTAATTAAGTTAAAAAAATCTCAGTGTGGGTTGATAATAAAGCAATCCACCCCCCATTAGCTATTTTATCTAATTAATATGCAAAAAATATTTAAAAAAATCTCCAAAAAATCCCAAAATTAAACTTTTACTCTTTTTAATTTCTTTTTTTCTTTATTTTTTCCAAGTTAAATTTATCATTATTTTCTAGTTTAGAAAGAATTAATTCAATCTCAAAATAATCAAAAAATTTGCAAATTACTCCTCATAGATGAGAAAATAGTGAATACACCCCCCCCCCACACACACAATAATTTCAACAACAATTAAGTACAAAAATCAATGAACACAAATTAGTAAACACAGCCAGATTTCTTAAGTAACTATTATCAGTTAATACTAGATTACTTTACTACTTATCAAGGCTGCTAGTTCAGAAATATCAAAATTTGGAGAAGGTTCTCCCCCTTCTTCAAAATTTGGTTGGTCCTCATTCTGATCAATATAATAATCAGGTGGTGGGTGTCCATCTCTTTTACAGACACAATAGTCACAAACCCAGCCTTTACCATTGCAATAGTCAGTCCATTCAAGCTGACTCATATTTGCGCATTCCACATGATATTTTCTAGAGCAATTAGCAAACTTACATTCAACAGGCTTCTCCTTCTCAATAGAAAAGTCAAAGCCACACTCAGCTAAACATTCATACTGGTTCAGTTCTATAGGCTCGGTCAGTTCCTGAACAAGTTCTTCATCTTCCAATTCGATGTTTAAGGGCATCATAGGCACAGGAGAGTACTGATTCCTCTCATGTTGCTGTAGTAACTTCATATTGCAGCCATTCTGCAGAATGACCTTCCCTGATGAACCTATTACAAGATAAGTGTTCTTTCCAGTCTCCTTCAACACTTTTTCCACTTCCTTGTAAGCAGGGTCCAGTTTTCCTCCTTTATATTTGGCCATTCTGGGTCTGAAAATAAGAACTTCATCCCCCACTTTGAACTTAGGCAGCTCTTTGAAATGACTTTTCCTATAAGACTCTTCTCTTTGGTGGTTTTCTCTTGTGTGTAAAGTTGCAAGCTCTCTGCATAGTTGAATTTCCTCATTCCAGTGGTACCCTCTAACTTCCTGTGGAATAAATGTATTAGCATTCATCTCCCTACCAAACATTAGAAAAAATGGAGTAAAGTTAGTAACACTGTGAACTGAGGTATTGTATGCCATGGTTGCAAAAGGCAGATACATGTCCCACTCTTCAGGATGTCCCTTAACATACTTTTTCAAAATTGACACTAAAGTTTTATTACTTCTCTCAGTCAAACCATTACACTGAGGATGGTAGGCGACAGTTCTTCTATGATCCACTCTAAACTTAGTAAGCAATTATTGAATCACTCTAGCTAAAAAGCTAGTCCCTCTATCAGAAATCAAATGCAAAGGTGCTCCAAACTTAGTAAATACTTCATTTAATAATACTTGAGCCACTGTTTCAGCTGTTTGGTCTTTAGTAGCCACTGCTATCACATATCTTGTAGCATAATCTGTCAAAATGAGAATGTATCTTGCTGAAGCTGCTGTCAGCTTTAGAGGATCAATAAAATCTATCCCTAAAGTCTCAAAAACATTATCAACTACAATTCTCTCCAAATCAGCTTGTTTTGCCTTAGATCTAGGGTGATATGGTTGGCACACCAGACAAGACTGTACATAAGTAGTGATGGTTTCAACCATCTTTGGCCACCAGTAAGCACTTGCTGCTCTCAAATAAGTTTTTCTCACCTTGCAATGGCCTGCTGCTAAGTCATCATGAGCCTCCTTCATAATATCCATTATGAGAGACTGTGGAATCACAGGAACAAAAATTTCCAATCCTCTATCATAAATGACTTTCATCAGTGTCTCAGTTTCTTCTTGAATGAAAAAATCTCTGGTAGTGGTGTCCCTCCTCTGAGTTCTATGTACACCTTTTTCATCCTCAATTCTTGCACAAAATCACTTCATCACAATCATTTTTCTGAAGTTCTGGCAAAGCCTTATTTAAATCTTCCATAGTAAGCAAATTAATCTCACCCTTCACTTCTTGGTTATCAGTGCAAAACAACTCAGGTTGGTGAATTTCCATCACAGTTCTCTCTGCCACTTCTCCATCTTCATGAGTGAGTCTAGAAAGTGCATCCACATGCTGTATAGCAGTTCCAGGTCTATGGATGATCTTAAAATTAAATTCCTGCAGTTCCATTACCCATCTAGCTGATTTTCCTTGAAGTTTGGTGTTTTCAAGCAAACCCTTCAGAGCTGAGTGATCAGTCACAATAAGGAATGGTCTCTCAACCAAAAAAGGTCTGAGCTTTCTCACAGCCCATATAACCGCCAAGCACTCTTTGTCTGTAGTGTGGTAATGCTGCTCAGTCTTTGTCAGTGATCTTGAAGCATAGGTTAACACTTTTTGATCTTTTGGATCTCTTCCCTGTGCAAGGATAGCCCCCAAACCAAAATTAGATGCATCTGTAAACAGAACAAATGAGTCATCATCATTTGGAATGCCCAAAATAGGAGCTTCCACAAACCTATCCTTCAGATCATTAAATATTTTGTGGTCTTCAGGAGTCATATGAATTCTACCATCATTCTTTATATGTCTCAACAATGGAAAAACAACACTGGCAAAACCTTTAATGTATCTTCTATAGTAAGAAGCAAAACCAATGAACTGTTTCATCTGCTTAACATTTTTTGGAGCCTTCCAGTTCTTAATTACTTCAATTTTCTCTGGGTCAGGTTGAGTTCCTGCTCCAGTGATAATATGGCCCAGATAGTTAATCTTTCTAGCACCAAAATAGCATTTTTCCAATCTCAATCTGCATCCAGCTTTTCTCAAAGCTTCAAATACTTTCACCAAATTATTAAACATAGAAGTGAATCTCTTTCCAAAAAGCAAAATGTCATCCAGATAACATGAACAAATTGAACCCTTCAGTGCTCCCAGCACTCTGTTCATCAATCTCTGAAATGAAGCTGGAGCGTTGCAGAGGCCAAAAGAAGTCCTCACCCACTCATATAAAGCTCCATCCACAGAAAAAGCAGTTTTCTCACTGTCCTTGGGGTCAATCATCATTTGGTGATAACTTTCTGTCAAACCTAGAGTTGTAAACCATGACTGTCCCCCCATCAAATCCAGTGATTCATCTATTCTGGGCATTGGATAGGCATCCTTCTTGGTCAACTTGTTCAATTCTCTATAATCAATAAACAATCTCTTTATTCCACCTTTCTTATTTACCAACACCACTGGTGCTCTCCATGGAGACTCTGATGGACGAATTATCCCTCTAGTTAGATAATCCTGTATTTGTCATTGAATTTCCAATTTATCAAATTTTTCATAGTGAATAGTTCCCTTGACTGATGGTTGAGCATCCCTAATGTTGATTGCATGATAAATAGGCTCACCATTTATTGAAATAGGCGCCGTATCAGCATCAAAGGGTTGAAAAAGGCCTCTAAACTCATACAAATAATGAACCATTTTGTTTATCTGAATTTCTGCCATTCCCGGATCGATTACAACTTTAACTTTTTCTATCCATTCCGGCGGAATAATCTGATCAGTTTCTCCCACGAGATTACACAAGCCAACAATATCATCTTCTTTGTTAAGCTGCTCCTGCAGTACATTCTTCACAGCCTCGGCCTTAAATACACAGTTTATCCTTGGATTTCCCCCATTCACAATGGCATTAGCAAATCCAGTAATATATTCTTCTTCCGAGATCTGTGGAATTTTTGACAAGTCCATTCCCTCCGGATCAAAACCTTCAATTTCTTCCTTTTGTCTTCCTACAGCGTTTGTAAGTCCAATATTCATGTAATTGTCCTCAAACTTGAAGTCTTCCTCTTCTCCATCAATCAGTTCACAATACGCTGAAAAATGGTCCTGCGGTTACTGCATTGGATACATTCTCTTAGCTCTTCCGATCAGTTTGACCTTGCAGCCATTGGTATCCAGCAATTGAATGGAACACTCCCTTACATTCAGTACTCCAAAGAAGTGATGAAGCCAATCCACTCCCAAAATCATATCGTAGGGTAGAAATTTTAAAACAAAAGCATGAACTTGCCACTCCATGCCATTGAAATTGACATCCACATCCAACTTCTGTTCCGATGCTATTTTCTGTGTTCCCACAGTTCCGAAAACTATTAGCTTCTG
The DNA here is from genome assembly GCA_034692225.1 of Polydesmus complanatus. NCBI lineage: Eukaryota > Metazoa > Arthropoda > Diplopoda > Polydesmida > Polydesmidae > Polydesmus > Polydesmus complanatus. Next base: position 8,022 of record JAQGAZ010002263.1, read on the forward strand.
CAACATTGTTGATTTTCTTGCTTGATGAATCAGATTTTCCCTCACAAAAGTTTCTGTAGCACCACTATCAATCAAAGCCCTTATTTTTCTATCTTTGATATAGCCATCCAAAATTAGCAAACTGCTTTTTGTTGAAGCTGTCTTATCTTCAGTAAATGCATGGTAAACTTCAATTGTACCACAGCTGCCAGTCTGCTCTTCTTCAGATTCACTTTTTCTCTCTGGCAACACTGCATTCACCCCTTTTTTCTTAGGTTTAGGATTCTTAATTCCCAATATGGCATCCACCAACCGTTGAAGCACTTCATTAGTTGATTTATCAGTCACTGCAACTGTCTGCTGTTTTGGAACTTAAATTTGGCTCTGGAGTTGCAAATTCTGGTTCTGCATCTGAGGTGTAGAATTCTGGCTCTGCACATCATCCTCTCTAGGTTGACTATTAATGTAGGGTCTCCCATATTGACCACCTCCTCAAAAATTACCTCTTCGAAAATTACCTGTACCTCTCAAAGATTGAGTTGCACCAGTCATTTTGTCTTCTTTTTTAGTTGATGCTGCCCACGCAGGACAGTCTCTCTGAATATGCCCTGTGGCACTACACCCATAACAACACACTACTCTCTTTCCTCCTGGATCAGTTACTACACATAACCAGTGTGAATCATCCATCTCTTCAGGAAACCATTCTTCCACCTCTACTTCTTCCTGTGGTATGTACTCCACCATTGCACCTAAAGCAGACACTGGTTTTTCTTTAGGTGTGATCTAGGGTCCTATTCTTGAAAAAGGTTGAATCACTGCTGACTCCAAAGACACCAAATTAGGTTTTTCCGCTTCCAATCTTCTGCAATTGTTCAATAACTCTTTAGTAGTCTGTGCAATCAATGCTGTCGCCCGATATTCAGGCTGTAGCCCATTGGCAATCTTCAAAACCAAATCCTTCTTTTTAAAGTGGTTTCCAGCACAAAAATTCAAAGCAATCATTTCACCGATATACACACCAGATGGCTCTCCCTTAGGTTGAACCTTCGTCAACAATCGAGTTTTAACATCCATACTTGACATATAATCTGTAAATTTTCCAGTCAACTTTGACTTCAACAGCTCATAATTCAGTGGAAATTTTCCCTTAGTTTTCCATGTAGCCAGGAATGTTGCCGCCGTCAATTCACAATGTGATTCCGTTCTCTCATACAGATCAGCATTATTCAAACTGTGTCTTCTGCCTTCCTGGTCATTTTTTTCCAAGAATACCAAAATATCTTCACTGCCAACCCCTGTAAACTTAGGTTTCTTCTCTGACCATCTCTTAAAGAATGGGTCTGCCTGTGGCCCGTCCAATCTGAGCCCCAAGGTAAACCTGACCAATGAATGTGGTTAGCATTTTGATGTGGTCTGTGGTCTGCCTGTATTTCCCTCGTAACCATGCATTGGTGTCATTGTAGGTGTCTCTTGTTGACGTTCATCACCCTGAGCCGACTGTAGTCATTGAGAAGAGAACTCGTCGCTATGCTGCTGAAAAGGAGGCCTCTCCTGAGTGCCGTTTGGAGATCTATAGAAATTCCATCTTCTCTCATCTTTACCTCTCAGATCATCACCCGCTCTATTTTGTGTTTCGGGTTGTCTCCAATTTGAATGTGGAGCCTTAAACTCTGTTGGACGATTGTGATCATGATGTCGTAAATGCGGTGGCTCATACAACGGCCTCCCCAAGCTACTATTCAGTTGTACCTGGGAAGCTGCACCCGCTGCGTGTGCACAGATTGTAAATTGTTCTGTTGGAACTGTTGCATTTGTTGTGTTTGTCTCTGTAATTGTTCTACTAGCTGTTGTTGCGCCTGCGCATGCTGCTGCTGCTGTTCAATCTGCTTACGAAACAGCTGTTGCTGTCGCTGCATTTGCAGCTCAATTTTCTCTAACTCTAAGCGCAAAGTAACTGCTTCATGTTCATATCTCTGAGCTTCCCGCTCTTCCCCCTGGTCTACCATAACTTGCATAGTTCAGGTAGCTGCCACAGGATCAACAGAAAACCCCCTTTCGGTCACTATTTCTATTGTTTTTATTAAACCCTCATCTCTTCTTTCACGTCTGGCACGAAAGTCTTTTTCAGCTTTCTTGCTGTAAACCTGATAAATATCAAACAACTGTTTTTGATGTTGAGCGGTTATTTCAGTCACCTCAACCGTTCCCTGCTCGGGTTGAGTAATCTGTTCCCCCATTAGCTGAACATTCTCTTCATTAACTTGATTCGAACTACCCCCCGGGTTATTATCATTATCATTGCCAGGTAAGCCAACTCCCAAGTTGGTTCTAATTAACCCCCTAAGTGTCGAATTCGTACCACTCGCTCTAATCTGACTCAACGTTTCACCTCTTGGTTCCAACGAAGCAGGCTGCTGACCCCCCACTGGTAGCTTAGACTGTTCTCCCCCCCCACAGGCATACTAGTACTATCAACCGCAGGTAGAAAAGCGTCACTATTTTGCGAAGTAATCGAATCCCTATCGTTTTCTTCAGTATTCAATGGCTGAGTCTCCTGCGTCCCACTACTAGAGGTTGTTTTCTTTTGCTTATACCCCCATTTCGTATAGTCATGCACTTCCTTATCGCCTGAACGTAATCTGCGAGTATGGATCGTATGCGATTCGCCCCTAGACGCCAGTGTGGTAAGCTCTAAGTGCAGAGACCAAATTTAAAAAATCGTTTTTAAACACAGTAAGATAATAAACAAAAAAATTCGCTAATGTGTAAATGAACAAAGAATAAATTTTAATAATGCAAATATCAAAATATGTAATCTAAAGTGAGCTAACGAGTAGCTTTTAAATGTTCATATATCAAAATCAAGTTTGTTACTCTCCACTAATTCGGAACGTTATGCTTGAGTACGGAGAAAATGAAACAATTGAAAAAGCTGCTCCCCCAAAATGAAAGCAAAACCATGAAAGAGACAAAAACCACCTACAAATCAAAGCTACAGCTTGCATCAAAGATCAAACCAATGCTTGTTGAAGCAATAAGTAAGGGTGTCCATCACCGAAAACAAAAACAATTATTCAAATTAAAAAAATCAAATTAATATTGGCTGTATTTAATGAAGTGTGACAGAGGATTCTTAATCCGAGAACAAAGAAAAAATTACAAAAATTCACAAACAAAGGAATTTAATTAGTCAAAGAATTCAAAAAAATTATTTGCAGTTCAAAGATCAGCCCTCCTGATAATGACTTATCTAAAAAAATATTAGCATAGAGCACATGGTTTTCCACAGAAAATTGAAAATTTGGGCATGGCCCGTTTGGGAATGGCCCGTGTTAGCAAAAGAATTAATATCTAACAAATTTTCCAAAAAAACCAACCTTATTCTCAAAAAAAGTAGACCCCTCTAAGGTCTTTAATTCTATTTTAATTATAGTGTTTTACGGCTTTAAAACACCAAAACCTGATTATAGCTTAGGGCTATTTATTTTTCAAGCTTAAGGCTTTGATTAAATCAAATGGCTAATGGCCCTAAAATTAGTGAGTGATGAAATCCCAAGATTTCTAAATAAATCGAATTTTAATTAAGTCAAAAAATTGACTAACTTATTTATTTTTAATTAAAATACTTATACACAGCAATATGAAAAAGCACAATTTCAAAAAAAATAGCCTTTGGTCCTCCAGACGAACTTCTCCAACGTTGAAACAGCACCTCATATGCAAAAACCGACTTTCCCGACTCTTTATACAAAAATAAACGCGATTTTCTGATTTTTTTAGCGATAAAAAATTATAAAAAAATCAATTAAAAATTCAAATGCAAATTCAATAATTCAGAAAAAGAAAAGGTTTATAGTCTCAAGGACTTTTAACTTTATAGTCAGCTTTGGACTTAATTTTATAGTCTACTATGGACTTTCAATTTATTCAATTTATTTACTCACAATTTTCAATTAAACCGCAGATGCGAAATTCCATGTAAGAAAAGTATAATCCGCAAAAATAATTTACCAACTGCGCCAATCTGTCAGGCCAAATGCCACGCAGGTGTAAGAGAATAACGAGCACGCTCACACACTTATGCGGTAACCTTTTTATTATATCCAGCTGGGGCAAAGACAGAGCGTGGAAGGTCAATCCTTCCCGCACGAGATCATACGGCTAACTAACTAATTACAATCAGGCACACTGCCACCCAACGCTCGGCCAGGTGGCGCTCCCTCGCATAACTACCAATCGGGCCGCCAGATGCTGTACCCGACACGTGTTTTAACAATATAATTCCAAACCTTAGGATCTACCATCTTGTAGTCACGAACACCAATAGAAGAACAAAATTTTAACTTAGTAGCTGCAGCCTTTACTTCGAATTGCGAAAAATCAATAACATCAAAAAAAGCCTCATCATAATTGTCATCCAACCTGCAGTCAACTGCATAATTACGTGGTAGCAGCTTATTAAATCTTAGAAAATGAACGTTGAACTTATTTGCTACACCGGCACTAGTTAATTCCCCCCCCCCCTCCATCATTCAAATGATTAATATTCAAAGCTGGTTTAAATACATTTCTAAATTCGCGCAAGGTCCTCCACAACCTTTTCGGATTTGCTACCTGCTGCCTCAAATAGCCTGTAGAAGTAATTACGCTTAGCCGTTTAAATAAATGCACTATTTTCTCTACGACTTGTCTGCCATCTCTCACGGTCAACATTACTATTGCTAAACTTAAATTTTTTGTAGAGTCTCGAACGTATATTCAATTGCTACTTGATAGCAGTTTTCATCCACCTCTTATTGAAAGTATGCGTCATCTTCTTTTCCGGAAATGCTGAATTATGAAGCCTGTTGAAAATCAACATAAAATCAATCCACAATGTCTCGCCATTCTCAATCTTGAGAATCTTGTCCCAGTTATAATCCTTAATCAATTCGATGAATTTGTCGATGTTGGCAGTAGAATATACCCTAAAGTAAATCTGGGGAAGCTGATTATTGACAAAATTATGCTTTAAGTCGTCATTCAAAAGAAAAAATCCACATGCACTATGGTCTGCAATATCCCATCCCAAAGTAAAACTGAGTGACATTCTTAACAAAGATATTGTCTAAATTAGAATTTGTACCCAAAGTGGCTGACTTAATAGTATTAAAAAATTTTGCCACAGTTAGAAAATTCGTTACTTCATTCAGCCCCAAAGTATCTATATTAAAATCCCCTGCAATAGCTATATTACTACTAGAACCAACACCATTCAGCTCGCTGGTTAACCAATCAATGACCTTAACAAGAGAAACCTTAGTATACACTGGCGTCCGATATAAATTAAAAATAACTAAATTGTTAGTTAAGGTCAAAATCCTGACATATCTGCTGTAAATTAGATGCAATACACAATTTGTTCGAATAGTAGACTGCTGTGCCACCACTAATTTTATTGTGTCGGTGCTGTTCAATTAACTCATATCCCTCAATCAGGGGGAGTATTTTTACTTTGCTTGCCCAGGTTTCCTGAACTAAGATAATGTTACAATTAGTACGCAGAGACTTATAATAAGCGATAATTAAGCTTTCTTTATTGAAGAACGAGTGCTAATTTACCGTAACCAAACAGACACTATCAGGTGCTTTGGAAATCAACGAATCCAAAATATTTTCTTCAATAAGAGGGTGGAAAGAACATAAATGATTTAAATTAGACACAACTTGTAGTCCAAGGGAATTACTATCGCTAAAATTAATCACCATACTATTATAATAAAGCACAAAAAAGAAATATACGAGATATAAAATTTAAAGAAAAGAAAGAATGAAAAAAGTTTTTAAATACAAATTGAGAGATTAGCCCGGGTGGGCAGCAATAGGAAGAGTTAGCTTTTCTATTTCGGCGTTGGACCAGGTTAAACAGTCTCAACATAGAAGCAGGAAGAACCTATGGATCGCCTTCTTTACTGTTTCCTCCCTCGTAGCCATCTCACAGACCGCATACGCACTCGACTCCTACTTCCGGTAAGGTGCTTTTATTTGTAATTGCCGGTATATAAACATATATTTTCGATTACTTTATATTAATTTTAAAAGAAAAAAAAAGCTGTGTGGCTTTTTTTATGTTGCTATAACCGATGCCACCATCTATTCTAAACGAAATACAGTAATAGAATTTTTGCATAGAAGAAAACCATATGGTTGCCAGGAACACACAAACGGTGACGTTATATCCGAAATGGTCATAACCAAGTTATACTGCACATAACTTTACTCGTATTCTGAGTTTACCTCTAATTCATATTTAAATGATAACAGGCTACATAAAAAAAACTTATATTGTAATTTCTAAATTTTTTACTTTAAAAATTTACAATTTTTTAAGGGTAGTTCTTGGTCGTGAATACGCATGCACATAGGTCAACATGAACTAAATTAAATTGGCAAAGTTTTTCCACTGCGCTAAAAAATTGGGTAAAAGATATAATAAAATCAAAATTAGCTTCATTATCGATACTTGAATGCGAGGTTTTCTTATTTGAATTTTGCAACAGTAAACCCTGACATAGGTCACCCAAGGTCTTATGTTTTCACAAATTTTTAACGTTTTAAGCGCGTTCCATTTGAAATAGTACCGATACTATTTATCGTTTTTAAACAAACTTTTAAACAACTGCATATTGAACGGGGCAACTTACAACAATAATTATTATTTATGCAAATTAACCATAAAAAATGTCTTAATTCAGATAATACATGTATACGCAATCTCGTTTTAAATTATTATTTTTTTTAAAACAGCCCTTCATAGAGCATTACTGAAACGGAAGTAATAAATGAAGTGAATTCAGTGGCCACTGTGTGTTATCGCAATAAACCCAACTATGAGAATGCAGACAACAACTTAAACACAGACATTTTAATCAAAGTAAAACAAACAATGTAGCAATTATAATAAAAAAATTCTAAAAGCAATATTAATTTCCTGTATATTTTTTTTTATATTATTTTTAAGTATATAAAAAAAAAGAAATTATTTATAAAAAGAATGAGATAAGTGCGAGGCTTTCCTTTTAGCAAAGCCTACTTAAAAGAAGATGAATTATTAATCCGTTTTAACTGACTTTTTCCCCATAAAAACCAAAAATATTTTTATAATACCGGGTACCAGCAATTATCGCTCGTTTATGTATTAATAAAAATACTAAAAATGGACAAATATGCTTTACGTTTTTGTGTAAAACAAACTTTGGCTAACGAAACACAAGATTTTTCGGGTACGTATATCTCTGTGTTATACGAGGGTTACCTATATTCAAATTGAAATTTTACTCGTATTAAACAGAAAGGAAGCCCGAAAATTGCCCTCAGTTTTTACGAGGCTTTTTGAAAGCATTTCGGATTCCGATAAGTTAAAGTTTTATTTTATTGTAAATTTTTGTTAGATAAAGAATATGTCGTCATCGTGTGACGTCATTCGTCCTTCACTCTTCTGTCTATCTCTTCTCAGCGAAAGTGATCGATTTCAAATTGGATATCCAGTCGAGCAGTTTGTTAATCATCTCTTCAATTTCGAATAAATAATAAAACCTAATTAAACTATAATTTAACAGTTCTAATAAACATATCATTTTATAAACCAATTATTAAGTTTTAATGAAAATTTCCTCATTTAATATAAAAGTTTGTTCTGCCCTGTTTTCGTTTTATATTTATGTTTTCACTCAACCTTGCATTCCATTAAAAAACTATCCATAAATGACGCCACTAACATAGGGGGCGGGGGAGGGGGGTTACATATGTGTGACGTCACATCTAAAATAAAAATAAATTGCTTTAAAACTCAAATTTTACCCAATTTCTCGAGCTTTCGGCACAGTTTTCAGAGAGAATTTGTAACGTTATATTAGAGGGGAACGGTCTTATTTTTTGTGACCAAGTGTGGCATAGTAGGGAGGCAAAATCAACAATTGGCCAAAATCGCGTGACGTCATTTATATAATTTTGATCCTTAGTACCGTTCTACACTTCCAATTTTTTGCCGGTCCGATTGTTGGTCACGTGACTGAACACGTCATTGCCAACGGATAGATGTATCTTTCACACACTTCTGATTTTCTAGTAACCGACCGCATGGCTGTCTGCTATTTCTTGCATTTGACCTAGATTTAGCTCATTTGTTGTAAACATTGTGTACAATTATAAAAACTATCGCTATAAATTATTGTATAATTTTTTTTAAAACTATAATTTAATATTTAAAACTTAACATACTATCTAATATTTACAGCGGCGTAGCTAGGTTTTTTAGGCCCTCTAGCAAAATATGGCTGGGGCCCCTTGACACAATTAAAAAAATTTAATTTTTAAGGCAACAGACAGTCAGGGCTGTGAGGTAGATTTTTTCAATACTGTATGATGCAAGTCTTCAAAATGGGGCTTCTTTCCTCTAATGTATGTAATAATTGAGCGCCGAGTTTGCAAGGCGCAAAATTTTTTTGGAAAAAAATACAAATTTAACCCCTTTTGGGGGCTCTTGAAAAAATTTTATGCACGAGAAATGAGGTTTTGAAATTTGTTTAAAAAATAGACTAATTTTTTCATTTTTCCCAAAAAAAATTTTGCGCCTTGCAAGCTCGGCGTTTGATTATGACACTATGACCTATTTTAAAGGAGGCGGGGCGCAAAAATTAGTTTTTTAACCTGGTGTCACGTACCTTCGTTAGTAGCTGCATCACAGTCTGTAAGGCCGTAGCGTGGGGTGATCCTATGGGGCGCCAAAATTGAGCCAAATATTGTTAAAAATCTTATTATTTTGTTTAAAAAAGGGGTTAAATTTGCAATTTTTTCCAAAAAAATTTCGCGCCTTGCAAGCTCAGCGCTCAATTATTACATAGGCCTACATTAGAAGAAAGGGGCCCCATTTTGAAAACTTGCATCATACTGTATTGAAAAAATCTACCTCACAGCCCTGACTGTCTGTTGCCTTAAAAATTGAAATTTTTTAATTGTGTCGAGGAGCCCAAGCCATATTTTGCTGGAGGGCCTAAAAAACCTAGCTACGCCGCTGGATGAACCATTCTAGGGTGAGTATAGAAGGTAGAAGTTAACAAAAGACTGAGGACCTGCATGTAACAATTCCCCCCATTGTATATTGTCTTCCCACAGACAACAGACTACAAGAAAAGATGCAAAGATGCAAGTAGTTCACACCTTTATTTGTATTAATTAAGATCCTTTTGTTCCCTTCATGAGTCATTTATACACACACCTTTTGTCCAATGCAGTATAAAAAGTGTTAAAGTTTTCTTCAACTCTTCACACTGAAATCCTTCAACTTCAGAGTTACCTGAGATAAAACTTTCATCCTCCACACAAGCTTTTACCAATTTTAAAGATGGTTATGCTAGAAGACTTGAGTTATAGTGCTCCGACACTAGCAGAAAATTTATGGGATATGGATGTTCCGGAAGAAATTAATGATTTATTTAGAGGTGTTTCCACCACCTTAAATGCTCAAAGTAATTTAAAACTAAGATATTTGTTTATAATGAATTAATGTTTTTGTTCGTAGTTTTATAATGTTGAATTTCACTTATAGATGGTTCAAGACACGAAAGCTTTTTGTGAAATGGAGTCCGAGGCTGAGATTCACTGCCATGCACCAATGTCTGTCCGCTCCTCATCATACACGGTACCCTTTTCCATCTCATCATCGAGAATGTTCGACGACTCTTCCCCATTCCCTTCAGGAAGTCTTTTATAGGGATACCATTGAGGATAATGACTCCACTCGGCAACCCAACTCTAGAAGTTGAGAGAATGATAGAAATACGGCAATTCCATTGGGTAACCCATTGGCGATTTATTCAAGTTCTGATGCCGCATGAAAATTCCATTGCTTTCCTTGTGAATAGTCAAGATGAAATTATGCGACCTTTTCTTGAATATTACAACTTGAGGTTCTCTCTTTGGGATGGTTTTATGGTTTCTGCTGAGATGACGAATTTCATCAAAGTTTTGTTAACACTGGACTTAGATATAAACGAGTGGTATTGCAATCACCAACCCACAGATTTATATAATCCCATCTAGCATCAAAGATGTGAAGAACCGTTAAACAAAGAGGGAGACTGGGATCGGGAAATAGCTTAAATTGATCTTCGTTTACTGGATGGAGACATGAGTTCTACAAGTTCTTTTCTTTCGGCTGAAGCAGAGTGGATGCTTTCGTTTGAAGATCGTCCCTATTGTCAGCTTCATGAAGAAAAGGTAAAAGAAAATAAATTGTTAATTATCAATCATATTTCTGAAATAGGCGCCTTACTTTTTGTAAAATTATAAAAAATAAAAATTTTTAACAATTAAAATATGCTGAATTCAAATTTTCTTAAAGTAACATAAAATTATTCCCCATCAGAAATTCCAAATAAAAAATTTTAAATGTTCAAAGAAAAAACTCATTTCAAAATTCGAGATCCTATGAGTAAGATAATGTTACAAATTTTGTAAATTTTTAGAGCGCTTTTCAAATTTTTATTAATACTGAAAGCATGCATCCTAAAATACCAACACCACCTAATCCCCCAAAATAATACCAGCTAACTTTAAATAATCATAAATAGATTGAAATGGCGATTTCCAACTAATGCCAGTTATTGTTGACCATCAGGTCTGAAACCAATGTGTTGCGTTATAGTCAGCTGACTAATTTTGATAGTAGGTTTGTCTAAACAATGTTCAATTTTGTGGCATTTGGAAATATCCATGAAACCCAAACAGATTTGTCCAATTATACACTTGGTTTCGGATCTAAAGTTGATCTTCACAATAGAAGGTTCTCACTTGATGGTTACGGATCGGGTATATGAGGAACTTCCTGAAAAAGATACAGAAACTAAACCTGCTTTACACTCTGATCTAGCTTCCAATTCAATCGTGCCTTGAGTCATGCATTTATAACAACCTATAATTTTAACAATTCTGATTATTTTAGGACAAATTTCCCAAGTTTGGATGCCCACAGTAGCATTAGCTACAACAAATTGTACTTCTAATGCAGAACTGGTGCTTGGCAAGTGCTTGGCTTACCATGGTTTCACTGCTTGGATAGTAATATACAGGGTGGAAGAAAAGTCTGTATCTTATCGATTTTTCATCTAAATTATGGCCAATATCAAAATTCTGCTAATG
>JAQGAZ010002264.1:0-19181 GCA_034692225.1 Polydesmus complanatus
CCCCCCCCCCCCCCCCCCGCAAAAATAATCCTTATAAAATACAAACAGGCGTGTGTTATGTTATCGGACCATTCATTTATTATGTTAACACACACCCCTCATACCGAGTAGCATAATTTTTATGAAATAACACTAGAGTGTCGGTAGGTGTGGTCCGAATGGACGTTTGAAACAAACCATATATCCCATACTTTATAGTATTAAGCTCTGTTCAATATTTTCCTACAAGCTGGTCCTGTACGTTTCCATTAACTCAAGTGTCCGGGTATAAATGGAGCCATAAGGTTGTAAATGGATGAGGGAAAATGACCACCGAGAGTAGTAATGCTTAAGATGGACGGAGACCGATGGTCTGGGTCACACTACACATACTGGCGACACTTCCATTAGCATTTTGAGACAGCAGCAGCAAGGTCACATAGCTAAAAGGGCGTTTGAACCGGCCTTTATCGCTCGCGTCTTTTTTCTGAAGTTTTAGTAGATTAGACATTAAAAGTGCATTTATGGGGATTTTTAAAAGTTTGTTTTTCGGTCAACTACACGCAGACGAGTCTGCGATGGGAGGTAATGCGTGTTGGGGTGGTGGGCTTTGAGAGAAAAAAATAAAAAGAAGGAAAAAAAAAAATCACTTAAAATCCACTCAAAGAGTACAGATAACATTCGATTTACCTCTTATTACTCTCACAAAATCTCTTGCGCCGGGTAATTTTGCTTTTAAAATTCTTTCTTAGACCCGACTTTAATTCGGTGTCGACTAACGATTTGATTCGCTGCTACTGCCCTCTATCGTCCGTCCGTCTTAAGTGTTTTTTTTAGTCAAACAAAATAAATGCATTAAATCAATTGCCTTGTCTCAATTATCCCGTGCGCTGATTATCAATTAAACCAATTCTGGCTGTTAGAAAACCGATAAAACACCTTTTATCTAAGTGCAAAATCAAGTCAGTTAACGGATGACGAACAAAAAAAAAAAAAAAATGGAAATCAAAACAAATGCTCAATTTTCTAAAGTCCGAACTTCAAACAAACAAATCCATAAAAAATGCATTTAGACATTATTATGACTTGAAATGATTTTTTTTTAAATAGAAAAAAAAATTGCTGAAAAAAAATACGTCTTAAAAAACACATTTAGACAGTTATACGACTTGAAATGGATTTTTTTTTTATAAAAATTTTTTTTTACGTCTTATTAGAAAAGTACTACGCTATTACTACTGTACTTTGCGTCTACAGATGTGCGGAGTTTCATCATCGTAACATCATTACATGTACATGTACATGTATATCTACTTTCTTTTAGACTTTAGAGGTTATTTACCAATCAACATTTCACACAATGTCAATATACGCTTCGAGTGCCGTCATTTGAATTTTTAGAAGAGACCAATTGAGCTCGCTAATTATTTTCCATTACCTTCATAGAAAATCGCATTATTTTTGTAAGAGGAAATAGGGTCCCCCGGATTAGAGACAATTTTTAATTGTAGTATGGTTGGTAGTCGTCGCGATGTTTTCAATACTGTATTGTATTGGTCCTGCATAATATGCAATTAAATGACCCTTAACCCTGTTGAATGCTACAGAATGGCAAACAATGCAACGTAGGGGGAAGGTAAATTAAAATACAATAGGATTTAACCATTTGTCAAAAAGAAATACAAGTAACATACTGGTAGAATTGAATGCATTGAGGGAGTACGACGACAGAATAATACGAGGGGAGATAAAAATTGTCGCAATAAAAATAGATGGAAAATTATTTAGAAATACTCGTAATAAAAAATAATTCACTGTTCATTCAAAATTATCAATAATAATAAAAAAAAGAATAATTAAATAATTTTAGTTGTATCAATTTTACATGCAATAGCAAAACGGACCAGAACATATACCGGTATATTACGCAAAAATTATTTTAGCATACCGATACTGAGTTTTCAGATTTATTAAAATGCCCAGTATTTATTTAAATATTTTGCACTTTCAGGATTTTACAGTACCGGTACTGTAATAGTTTTTCCTGAGTAAGCGACCGTGGATAACTCAAATGTTTGAAATTTACCCTAGTCAAATGAACATGCAGTATGCAGGCAATTTCTACCAATAAGTAAACAAATGAGTTGGTATTACTGTATTATTATTACCGTAATAATGTCGGTGAGTCGGTTAAGCATAGAAAAAAGTACCTTCGTGAAATAAGTGTTTTGAAATTTTCCTTGTTTAACTCGTCTGAATTTACTCCAATACTGCATTTCAACCCAATCGTAATGTCTAATAACATTGCTCCGACAAAATATAACTTTAATAATAACCCAAGCTCCGATAGAAATGAAAAAGAAATGGAAGCAAGCGAAAAAAAACACACACATAGGCACAGAGTTAAAAGTGAAGATATTATCTACGCATGTAACATTTTTACAAATGTAATCACGAAATAATGAGACATGTAATTTGGTCCTGCACGCACCTCTACACCACCTAACTCGCAACAAATCATCCAGCCGTAGGAAAATAACCGAAGAGAGAAGATCTCAGACCCTCCAAACTGAATCTTATTATTATTTTCTTCCTCCACTCGACATTTTTCACTTTTTTTTCTCTCTCTCTCAATTATTTATTTATTTTTTTTTTTTAAACTTGTCTAACGTTGATTTTATATTTCGTTTAATATTTGAGAGCCGAGAGGATGCGATGGGAGTTTGGTGCAAGTGAGGAATGTAATCTTGACTCAAGTGCTCTAGGTAATTATTATTTAAAATTGCATAGCGTATATCCCAGACCGGTTTTCTATCTAATGACAGTGGGTGTATCGCGATTAAATTCAAGGTTGAAGTTTGTTAGAAAATAAATATAAAAATAATATATTATATCGCGTATAAAAAAAAACCCACCCGCCACAGTTGCTTTCACGTTGTATAAACAAAAATACATTTAATAAACATTTACATTCGTCGTCCAGCCGTATTTTTAATTAATTTTTTTTCTTTTAGCTCTTTCAACCTCTTTTTTTGTTCTTAATTAAATTTTTTTTTTCTTCCTTTATTTAAATTACAGAGTCATAAAAATTGATCCCATTTTTTTTTTCTTGAATATAAAAATAAAATAATTTATATACATTTTTGGCCTGTTGCTCCTTTGTCCGAGTTATACACGTAGTTTGGCCTTAATCGCCTTTGAAAATAAATCAAAAAAAAAAAAAAAAAAAGTAGGCCGCATGCGGTGCCATAAACTAAAAATGCTGACTAAATATGAGTATCTCAATAGATACTTTATGGAGTATTCAAAATGAAACACAATCCATAAACAATACAATATTTATTTAGACGCCACAATTGGAGGCATACGAAATTGGTGGCATTCTGGCCTTTCCTGACCATATATTAACCCCGATGCTCGTTTGGTTTCTAAAATTAACCACTTGCACGCAAATTAAATACTGTATAAACTCGAAATTTATGAGAGTAAGTCAAGAGGGAATCACTTAGGTTCCTAGTTCACTCTTCCTCAACATCTTATTAGAAGAGCTTGACAGAATATCCCGATAGAAATCAATAACGTGGGCGCAGTTTTAAAATCAGCTGCGTATGAATAAAAATCAACCAAATGCAAAAATCCAGGTGCCTTTCTTTTTTCAACGCAAAATTAATGCATTTAAAATATTCAAGCTACTGTATTTGTTAATCAGTAATTTGAAGGAAGGGGGGGGGGAGGGGGGACTGCATTAATAAATTCGATGAAACCAAAATTTATATATCTCGTAAGCTAAATCGGTACAACCTTTGCTAATAATTCAACAAAACTATTTTTAAATGTACAACGCACTTGTACAGGTACGAAAGTATGCTGCATGGTGTCAAGAATGTTTAAATTTCAGGTAGCTTTTAAGAAAATCAAATATTGCTGGGGATTACGATACAATTGTGCTCTTTGTTCGTTATTCAAACAATTCTAGAATACATTATTTTAAATACATTTGAAATATTTAAAGGCAGGCACTTCTACGCAAGAAGGAGAATCCCCAACACATGTAATTAAAAATTGGACATTTGGGAAATGAGAAGAACTCACTTGACCAATATAATAATAGAATCGCTTTAAAAATCATTTTAGTAATAAATAAATTTTCTATTGATAAAAAGGTATTCTTTATCGTTTATTAAATATTTTGCATATTAAATGTTTCCAGATGACGGTATTTATTTCTCTATTCACGTGCAAACAGTAGTTTTATCTTATCACTCGGCAAACTCGATTCACAGACAGTCAACAAACATTTAGATAAAAGTTGCAACAAATAATCAAAATGTCCGGTGGCCAACTTCATGTGTGGTATCCACTCCCACTCGTCGTCTTAATACACGTGTAGGAGGGCTCTCCACATACAGTTCTTCCAGAATTAGAAGCTTTAAAAAAAACCAGTTTTTATTTTTTAAATTTAACTGTGGCGAGATATTTTTACTTCATCTCCAGAAGCTTAATCGTTATTTATGCCTTCTTAAAGAATAATTTCACCCAAATTTTGAGAATAAATGTAAACACAATGTTCTATTTGTCAAACGCGTGGAAACTGGATTTATGTAAAAAAAAAAAAAAAACCAATCCCTAAAATATTACAACATTATTTTGACTATACTATCACCCAATTATTAATGCCGATGGATTTACCGTAAACACATTAATAACTTTACGGAGTACCAAAGCAGGCGTTGGGCAGAGAAGTATCTCGATATCGAGGTTTCAAATAGTACCGGAATAATTATAATAATGATGTTACTTATAAAATATTTTAATGCGTTTTGAATTTTTTTATCATGTTATTTTACCTTATAAAACTTTTATGCATTTAGTATTAGTATTAAATTATAAAAAATTTGTAAACATTTAAATTTGAAATTCAAATACATGTATAGTCAATATCCAGTACTTTTTAAAATGAAAGTTTTAATTGCTCATTATTATTTTAATTTACTCGTAAATATTATTTTATTTTGCACCATTTTTGACCTTCAAAATAACTACGAGTACCTGTATTATATCTTTACAACATACACTTACATGTATTGGGAATATTTTGTTGCATTATCGGTATTACTTGTAGAATTTCCGAACCATTTTAAAACCTTTTTTTTTTTTTAAGAACTTCAATACCTTAAGAATTTCTTGGAATGCAATCTCAAAAGTAATTTACGGACTATAGTGATTACAAAAGTGACCCGACACATTTGTAATTGAACCAATATCCTTCAAAATGCTATTTTAGAAATACATTATTTTAGATAGTAATTCACCATCGCCCTAATTTCGCTCTCCGCTTTCGAAAATAGCTTTGCGAAACTTATTTCCCCGACTATTAAAAAACTATAGATGGAACGTTGATATCGATAATAATTAATCAAATTCCTATCCTTATTCCAATCAAAACTCAATAAACTGAGAGGAAATTACGGGTAAAGTTGATTTAGGAGAGCGAGAAAAATCGTTTCACCATACATGTGCATTTGGCATAGACTAATAAGAAAAATGATTGTTTTTTTAAAATTAACCTAATTTCACATACGAATAGTTGATCGGAATCGGAGATGACCTCTTTTGTTAAGCAAAAATGTACGTTCATCTTATAATATTCCACAAACTCATCGAATGCGAAGCTGCTGATGCTGGCGAAACCAAATCATAGACAATGTTCGTGCAATTATAACCACTAGCCATCTCATCCACTCTCCACCCCCTCCCCCCCTTTACATCCCTCGAGTGGTCCCTCTCTCGTTTCATCGCGGTTTCGAACAAGGAAAAAAAAAAGTGATGGAAAGCGATCTTCGCTCGTCCGTTTTCAATATAAGAATGACTTGTAATTACTCCATGTACCGTTCTTCGCTCTTATCGCCATGTTGTAGTCTACCACCGGTTCTCTCTCTCTCTTTATCCGAAGCATGTTGTCTTCCAAATTCGGGGGTATAAATGGACATGTTAACAACATTAATGCCTGCCACGGAAGCAGCATCGTCCATTCCGATAGATTTAATTATACGCCACTACAAATGTGCAGAGTCGAATCTCCATTCGCCCACCCGTATTCATCAATCAGCCAACATTAGGCCTGGTCAAGCGTACGTGTGATGGATAGGATTCATTAAACCACGTGATTAACACACGACATTTTCTCCCTCTCTATTTTATTCGCAATTACAGCTGTAATGCTCTCGCTTTTGCAAATTAAATTGGTAATAATGAAATAAAAGTGAAAAGCGAAAATTGCTAAATATTCCCAGCAACTAAAGTACCTACATAATATATTCCCGAAAATTGCATTATAAGTAGATTAATCATCAATATTGGAAAGGTCCTTTGAGAAAGCGCACAAGTCTTGCAAACAGAGTTTTATTGGTTTTCAAGATAAATAAATTTATGCAGAAGCTGTCAAATATTTTACGCTAAATATTTCTAGAAATAAACTGAAGCGAAATAATATTTCAAATAAAAAGCATTACAGAGTACGAAAATTGCGTAAATGAAATAGTACTTCAACTTGTTAGGTTTGTTTTTGGTATAATCCATGCACAGGCTTACATGTACATTTTAATATTTCAAGGTTTCTACTTGCGTCATATATTTTAAATTATCAAAACTTCAGTAGAAAGATTATTTTCAATTTTAATTACAGAACAAAAAATAAAACTTCTTATTTAATTTAAAAAAAAAAAAAAAAATTAACTAACTATAAAAATTCGCTGATTTTGAATGTAATTTCAATTCGTGGTGAACAGGAGTCCAGCAAATTTTTATAACTACCGGTGCATTGCTATTTTTTATTTAAAAAAAAAAAAGCTAAGAAGCGAACAGATCTTCAAAACATCCTCTCTGATTTAATGCATTTTAACAACAGCTTTTCTTTAGCCTTTCTTAATACTTAAAAGTTGAAAGAAAAAAAAAAGTGAAATAGATCTAAACTTCTAAAAATAAAATTTGAGCAACTTAATTGTAAGGTGTTTATTTTTATCTTCCAAATGGATTAAGTGAAGACAGTGTCGTTGAAGAGAGCAAATCGCTAAATCCTCTCTCGTTTCCTCTTATTCGATTCTCCGCTCGTTCGTTCGGGCGCCTACAGTATATTCAGCTGGAGAACATTTTTTGATCTGATAAAACTGAGAGGATTGAATTCCTCTACATTAGACATCAGCGTTGGAGAGTTGAAACACTGACAGAAGAGAGCATCTGTTCGCATTGCTCTACTACAACATGGTATGGCGTAAGACGTGAATATTTTCCCACTCCTAATATTACAGCAAACTCTTAACCGAATCCACGCATCCGGAAGGATGCTTAATCTTATCACCAGGGTCACGAAAACAGACTCTCTCTATCCCCCCCCCCCCCACTCCATCCCTCTTCCGATTCGCCCCTCACGCTAAGTCTGTCTCCAAATTCGCATCCATGGACTTACTTGCCATCTGCTCCTTCATTCCTATTTGCTTGTACAGTAGTTTCCATCTCGGCTTTTAGCACATTCAACGCTTTTATCAAAATTATCTTCCTCCATCAAACGTTTAATAAAGAAAAACTTTGTTTATTCATTTTCCCCACTCTTCCATTTTTCTTTAAACTTCAAAAGTCAAAATAATAATAATAAAAGCATTTCTTTCAACTGCTTTTAATGATAACGGTTAATCGATATTTTAAAACTAATCTCCCGGAAATAAGTAGTTCAATAAATTGGTTGTACATGTACTTGTATCAACCGGTTTCCACTTTATTACTTGTGTTACTATTACATAACAAGCAGACTCAAACAAAACTACAACTTCCTTAAAATCATGTTTTAAATAAATTATTAAAACATTAAAAAATAAAAATCAAAGCCTCTAATTTAACTTCGGAAATAGTTTTAGCTTTTTTTTCTTTAAAAATCTAGAATATAATCCTACTTTCTATAATAATTCAAGACGACCAAATTTAAGTGTAATAGGGGTCTCTACTAGTCCGAGAAAAAAAAATCGGAAATAATAATATTAAATTTATTTCCAAATAACAATAATTCTTGAAATCCTATTGTTATGTCGTTGGATCAATCAAACTACGAGTACAACTGGAAAAACAACCCTCTAAAATATATGATGTAATCATTATTTTATGATTACTTTATATTCAAGGAGACAACCCTAAAATAACTAAATGATACTATTTATTCTCCAACCGCGACAGATTTCGATTACACGTATACAATTTACAATCGAATTGAAAAATATTTACTTCAATTGTTCCCGCTTATCATAATAACCTTTTTCATAGACTCAGAGTTATTATTATTAACCCGACCAAATGGCTGGGTAAGGTTTGCTTATTGGTTTGCCCGAACACTAATCATATCATGTCATCGATTGTCTTACAACAGTGAATAATATTTTAATTTACGCGATGCTTATGACACTGTGTCACACGAGTTACATTGGCAAACCGTTAAAACATGCGCCACAGGTCGTTTACCCGCCATAATTCATTCGATTATTTACCATCAGTCATACTACTACTACTGCAGAATATTGTAATAAAATGAACAAGCTTCGCTATACGTGCGTCTAATATTTGATAAGCGTAGATGGTGGGATAGGAGGATGCAGGAGGGCACATAACACACACACAAACAGGATGCCACTTCTCAACTTACTGGCGTCTTTCGTGTGTGTGTTTGACTTCGAGAAAACAACTAAGATAAACAAAATCGGCCTTCAAAGTTTTGCGATTATTTGTTACATCGACCTCGTCGTTTGCCATCTTCTCGTGAAATAAGCACAATTCCCGAAATCACCAAAATCGATGTTTATCTCTGTATAATGAGAGCAATATGTTTCAAACATTTCCGAAACTTTTAACTCAAGTTGATGACAATAGACGCATTGACATTTTCATCTCGAGTTGCGCGCATCTTGAAATAATTAAGCCAAAAAAAAAAATGTCAATTTTTTTTTAAAAAATGCGAATTAGACTTCATCAAGATTAACATTAGTGCTAATTTGTTTCACGTAAAGCTCATAAAGTTGAGCCACGCAACGCCGTTTCATAATTTGTCGCCAATGCGTTTTTTTTTTTGGTTTATAAACGAAAGATGGAGGAAAGACAAGGATGCACTTGGAAATTTAATAATCTCATTTAAAAATCTTTTTTTTTTTTCCTTTTTAAAACTCAAAACTTTTTTTTACAAACTGTTAAGGATCAAAAGCCGTTACATCAAAATGATTCGCCCCCTTTTTCTCCTTAAACGAACATTTTAGCCGTCTACACTGCAGACCAGTACAGTACTACAAAAACAAACGAATTTACTCATCTGATTTATGAAAAATGTGTTGATGTGGTAACTTGCCTTAATCAATGTAAACCTAAAATAAACATCCCCCTTTTAATATAATATTACATTAATTTTCCAAAATTATAGCCTTCCAAAATTTCAACTAAATGTACTTTACTGCATTAACAAAATTCAATTTAAATTTGAACTTTAAATGTAAAAAAAAATGTTGATAAAAATTAGTTTATTCAATTTAAATGAATTAATTATTATTATTTCTAATTTCTATGTTGATAATCTTTACATTAGCTTACTTAGTTTATTTTTTCCTATTGCCTCTACGTTATTTGTAAGCTATGACTTATCTACTTTTGATTCTAGACGCCCGATTTTGTCAGTTCGAGGGGTAGTAAAGAAGCCGCCTGTAGCGCATGACATTATCGCGAGAAGCAGTCCCATCTCCAGCTGTTTCAAATCAAGCAAAATGCTTTTTTACTATTTCATATTTCCCCCCTCATTTTTTATGCAGACCCTTTGTACAATAGAGCACAGTACGGGTACGTGCAAGTCGTAAGATATTTTTTTTCATGCTTTCGCCACCCATTACCACTGTAAGTTCGAGTAAAGCATATTTCCACTCAACTTTGTTTCATTCTTAAATAAAGTCTACTAAGTCTTGGCTTACAATAATTATGTTAAGTCACGTAATTGCTCCACTTCCCTCGACTCCTCTCTCCTCCTAACCTCCTTGCCCTCCCCTTATGCCGCCCCCTCACCTCCAGCTGCGTGTTTGGACATTGACTCAACTATCTCCTCCACTCCAATTGCAACTGATGTTGTTTGCATACGACGACAAAAAGTCAAGAAAACGATTGCCACGCTTTACGTTTAAACCAATAGTACAGTACTGTTCAGTGTACAGTAGTTATAAAACAAAAACAAAAAACATAACTCGAGTAAACTAAACCGTACTTTATCAAAAATGAGCGTATGGGAAAATGGAATATTTTCTATTATCTATCCCGCCACCATTTGTTCTCGCTCTACGGTAAAGTTTAATGAGCGATTACTAAGCGAATAATGAGCAAGATAAAATGACCCTATCAGAAAAAATGCGAGAACCGAAGCCGTTAATGTTTCAAATCTCTCTTCCCAACCCACTTTATATACGGTACATAACATCACTGTATAAAATTAAAAGTTATTTGCTCAAAGTACGACTTTCCCCCTATTAAAAATGAATTATTTTTGACCAAATTGGTGGCATTAATGTACTACAATTTTTTTTTTTATAGAAAATAGACAATTTTTTTTCCCACACGATCTAAGATTATGTAACATTCTAAAGTTGCAAAACCCAGATTGACTGTCCCTGCTGCCCCCCCTCCTCTGGTGGGCCAGACGGTAAAACTATTCCCGTTTAGTAGAATTAGATGATAATAGTCAATACTCACTTAAACATAACCACGAAGTTCAACAACAGATCTCATTTAGCACTATACAGTATTTGTTATTACGATGAGGGACTTACCTATAAAAAAAAAAAGAAAAAAATTAGTAAATCAATTAAATTGTAATACAATACTATTCATACATTAAATTATTCAAAACAAATACAGTCAAACCGAAAGTGAGCAAAACCTTAAAAAAAATAATTATTATAAAATTATGAGATAAATAATTAGGCTAAACATGTAATGTATTTCAATTCGAGAGCGTCACTATAATTGCTCTAATCTGTTTATTATCTAAACTCTTTCTCGCTGACTACTTTGTCTACCAATGTTTTGTAAAAATGTAAAACAACGAAAAACAATTGTGGAAATTGTAAATAAAACAAAATGTAAAATAAGTTGAAATAACAGAAAGAAAATACGGTATTTCCTCTCCCTTTCTCTCTCTTTCCCTTAAACTGAATGTGCGTGTGAAGTTGTCTATTGAAATTCTCGTTGCTTGTGTTTCGTATTAACAGGCACTCGCTAACACACGTGTTTGCCGGAACAAGCGAATGTTTACATAAAAACGTAGGTAAAATGCGTGCGCAGCTGCTAAAAGCCAAAAAGAAACACATATATCGCTAAATTTAATAATTATACCGCGTTTTTCGAAGGCAATACTCTTCCACCTGCCTGACTTCAAACGATGAAAATAAATCCGAAAACAGAAATTAGCAGATTTAACACGCAATTAGATCTGTCGTAATACATCGTCTGCATGGGGCACGGATCAGCTACATGCTAATTATTTCCATTAAATTAGAAGAGGAGATGTTAATGAGAGTTAAAGGTTGCGGTTTATGCGACTGACCATCAAAAGTCTAACACATCCATCATTTTCACTTTCAATTACAATCACACGACTTCGATCATCTTTAACCCAACAGTACAAGTTTTACCACAGTCCTTGTATCACAATTAGCGGCTTGGGCATCGAGATAAAAATCTTCCAAGCGGATTTTAACTCTCCTTTAATGATTTATTAACTTAAAAATGAATTCAAATGTTTATTTCACTTTCCATATTATACGCAGAAATGGAAATAAAAACGATTTTACTACCGTTTGCTTTTAAATAATAAAGAATGGCGTTCGCAAATTACGATTTTATAAGAATCTGTAAACATTAAAAAGCTACCAGTATTAAAAAAGTTTAAAAAAATAAATAAATAAATAAAAAAGTTTCGGATAATTCTGATTAATATAAGATGGGTTTGACTGTATTTTAAGTTCAAGAAATATTTTATATGCCTTACAACAAAGTTTTGAATACCGCACCAACATTCTCAACTGCCAAATTTCGAAATAACCAAATACGGTGCGGGTAATTAGTTTGCACAAGGAATGTGATCATTATTTCATTAACACGTTGTGAGCGTATGCGTCACCGCTTCCGGTGGGCATTAAAAGCGATTAAGCGCAGCTGAGAGAGAGAGAGGAGCACACGGCTGATTACACTGTCGTTTTAATAGAATTAAACTAAAGCATTTCGTTTTCACAACAAACAGTTACTCTTTTTAGTTTACAAATTTAATCACTACGTCGTTTAATAGCAATTTCGTTTCCCCCCCCCCCCCCGCCTCCCCCCTCCTCCCTGCCTTCACCCTTTTCCACCTAACCACTTACAGACTTTATCGCTCATTTTCACATTCAGTTCACAAGACTCGTTCGCAATCGACTGGAAAAGCAACAACACTAACACAAAATGTTTATTTTAAAAATATCTTTCCAAGACTTTTTGGCGCCTGCTTTCTTCCAAATTCAATACAGTATGTTGAATAATAAGACGAGATTCTAACAGTCAACTTCAGTTGATAAGGCTATTCTATAAATCAACTGAGCCTGAATATCAAGTATCGTATTAGTTGACCGCCGTCTTTGCAGTCGCTTTCAACTTGAACGTTGGTTGCAAAGTTAAACTACACTCTATTACGCTACCTTAAACTACAGATAATATAGAAATAAATAAATAAATAAACAGAAAAAAAAAAAAAACTAAAACGTTTTCGCAAAGCTGATAACAGAATGTTGACGACAATTAGTAAATCCTTTTTAAGTTGTGATTGCTTAAAAAAAAGGAGGGAAGCAAAAAAAAAAAAAAGGCTGTTGTTGAAAGCTCAAATCAGGTTCCTAATGGATTAATACACACAGGCTTTCAACTAAACTTCTAATGATGGATTAGCCAGCGCACGCACGCGAACGCGAATCAATAAAAGCGTTAGAAAAGTGATTAAAATACGCCTGATAAAAGCTAATAGAAACACAATTAATTTTTTTTTTTACTGTTCAAAATAATCGTTAATCCTAAGAAAAAGGTTGAATTGTGGCGACAAATAGTATATCCATTAACTCGTAACTGTTAAAACAACCTTCACGTCCCGGAAGTAAAAAAAAAATTTGTGGGGCTCTAAATAAATCAATGACGAACAGTAGCTTAATTAAACGTATAAAAAAAATTACATTTTTCCTCGGAATTTTTTACTACGGTACTAAAAAAAATACATACAATACAAACCCGATTTTTCAACGAGCAATTTATAAGAATTTATCGATTGGTTAATTAGAAATGCCAAAACTATTTTCCTTTTTAAATAATAATAGGAATTTATAACCCGTTCGGTATTTAAAATTGACACTTATTAATATAATTATCCTTAATAAAAACTTCCTAATCAGTTTTTTTTTTTTTTTTTTTTAGAAAAATACAGGACAACAAACAAGCGTCGGAAAAATAGTGGTAGCGATGGCGAGGATCGTGCACCCACCCCACACTCAACATCACTATCTCCTAATTGCTAATGGAAAAATGATAAAATGTCAATTAACGATTAACAAGCAAGCGGAACGAGGTTTTCCAAAGATGGAGATACAGATTCAACCAATAGAGACAACATTATACGCTAACAACCAAAACCTTTTAAACTTTGTTTTTTTTCACCACACGTGGAGAACCGGTCTAAATATTTACATAAAACAAAAATCATGTTTGCAGAAAACTAACATCGAATAGACAAAAATAATTAGAAACCAGACAATAATCTGAAAGCGGCAGACGTCACAATTTTTATGTCAAAACTGCATTTCTCACGTTCCGTATGAACCATTCGATTCAAATTCGACTGCGTAAAACATTTTTTTAAAAAAAAAAACTTTCGGTTACGTAAAATCTAAACACCAAATGGTACACGATACATGGAAAAATCAATTAAACAATGCCACACTGCTATTGACGACTTCTCGAATTACTTAAATATTATTTTGAAGTTTCAAGTTTAGTTAATTTTATTTGTTTATTTATTTTTGTTCACTATTTGAATCGTTCGCCTTGTAGGAAGGGTGTTCAAGTCAATCGAGAACGGTTTATCAAATTGAAGCTTAAAAAGGGTGTCCAAACACCAGTTTGTTATGGTAGCAAGTACAGTATCAAGTGTCTTCTATTGCCTCCAATTGGTTTTAAGGTTCTAGGCCGCGTGAAATAAAGAACAAAATGAAATGCAAACATGAAATTATTTCAATGTTGAAGCTCCAACTCAGAAACTCCTTTTTCTGTCTCAAACATTTGGAAATCACTTTGGAGAAAAGTCTGGACTATTTAAGGGATATGACAATTTACTACCCGCCGACTTCTAATGCGCTTTAAATCTTCTGCAAGTGTCACTTGGTTCTAAAATTTCATTCACAAAAACTCATCCCAACACCATGTCTCATTCGTGGTTGCACGCTACTGGTCTCAAAAAAATATTTACTTAGCCTAAAACCTTGAAACTACTTAGAAGATAATAGAAGGCACTGGGTACTTATACTACCGTAAAAAAAAAAAAAAAATGTGAATGGACATCTTTTTACACTCAATTAGACAAAAAGTATCTCATTGAATTAAGCGCCCATCGTACTTGAATAATTCGTTTCATATAAACTTGTATCAGTCAAAAAAAAAAAAAAAACGTAGACAAATAAATACCAGAATTGTAAATGGAATCAATACAAATTAATTTTTATTCATTTTTGCCAGTTCGTTATAAGGGAGTGGGCACATTGTTCAATTTATACATGTATTATGAAAACACTGTATACTCGTACTCATAATACAGTATTATGAAATCTATACAAACTGTTGCAATCAAAACATCATAACTTTCGTGTGACGTATTTGACAGATAATCCCAATCCCTGCGAATGTCAGTAAAGTGTAGTGTGGAATGGCGATAAAAGCTAGCCAGGAAGATTACACGTCCATTTCCTATATTTATTATAGACCTCCACATAAACATATATAAGAAGAGAAGATGTTTGCGCGTGTTTTTGTTTGTTTCTCCATCGTCAATAACAACCGACGACAGATGGCTTGCATTAGAGAAATATAAAATGAAAAGAAGAAAGAAAAAAAAATATAGGTCTGCCAAAAACTTTACCAAAACGTACGAGCTATATACGTGTACGTATTTGTGCAGTACAATGAAGATGGACAGGCCTGTGGTCATAAAAAGTTAACGAAATGGCCATATTTATCAAGGGTGAGTGAGACCGAGGGTGGTTTTGCCGGACAAATGCGCTTATACAAACATTAATAACTTCTTTTTTTTTTTTTTTTTACGGAATCTCTGGGCAAATAAATGTTCGCATCAACTTTTCAAACAAGCCATGTTTTTTCACGCGCGTGCAGTCGGAAGGAAGTGACCAATAAAAAGTCTTATTTACAACCTATCTCATTGTGCCGGAACACGCGCGAGAACAAAATTCGACCGAACGATAGCCATTGCGAATTTGTATTGTGTTATCTTCGAACAGCTCAATTAGCTTTCTTCGTCAGAGATTTAATCGCTGCGCCTAGCGAAACGTCATAAATAGATAAAATTATAGCCAACAGATTTTTTTTTGTTTTTTGTTTTAGGTTCTGGCCTGAGGAAATAATTATGTGTAATCACGTTAACTACTTTTGTTTTCTTAAAAGGTTATAATGCAATCATCGTCACTCGTCGTTGCTCAAAAATGTTTGGTCTGGGTGTTTTAATGGATGAAGAAGCAACAGCAATTAGCTACTGTATGGTTTAAAACTATAAAAATTAAAAAAAAAAAAAAAAAGTTTTTAGCGATAACTCTTCGAAGGTTTTGTGGTCTAGAAAAAACGCTGAATTTCCTGACACTTTCAGCGGTTATTCGGAAATTTCTTTTGTAATCACTGCATAAAAAAATTTTGCCTGTGAAAAACCTCGTGAATTATGTAAAAATGTAATAACCGGAAAACATAATAAACATCTTTGTGTCAAAATAATAATTTTTTTAGACCTAACTCTCTACCAGTTATGCTTAAGTAGTTTGATGTTATTCGGTGGTTTTTAGAGTACAGTGCATGTACCGTACTTTAAAGTTTTAACATGTTGAAAGGTACTACCGGTATATAATTTTTTTTTATGAAAAATATGTAAAGTCTACGGTGTATTTTTTGCAGAATTATCTTAGAAAAGAAAATGTACGTTTGAAATAAAAATTCTAAGTACATTTTTTTAAAAATAAGTTTGGGAGTTAATCATATTTCTGATGGATTCAATAAATTCATCATAGTTATTTTGTTGCTTTTTATTTTAAGCTGCTAAAATTGCGAGGTTCAAAGAACGCGATTTTTGCGGTATTTTTAAATCAGAAAAAACGATTGTAATTACGCACAAATTAAAGTTTTAAAAATATAATGTACGTTTTAGCGATTATTTACTTACCGTGATTGTTTTAATTAAACTAACCACTGTAATTATCTTATGCATAATGACAATAACAAAGCAAAGAAAAGAATAGCAATTAAAAAAATATATATATTAAAAACCACACAGGATACATAAACAACAAACCACTTTACTTAATGGAGAATAATACTTAACGCGTTTAGCTTACGTAAACAAATATTGAGAAAAGCATGAATTACATGTACGGTAGATAGAAATTTGACCGGATATCCAATATTCTTTGGGGACAACAAAATTGAAGTTTAAAATAAACATTTATTTCACAGGGTTCCATTAATCCCACCATTATCAAAAAACACTCGTAATTATTTAATTGATGTTAAAATTGGCCTATGAGACTTTTTGGAATGGCGCGAGACTATCGCATCGAAAATACTTTGTATGCGATTGTATCTGTTGGTGACTAATAAATTATAATACGATACAAAAAAAAAAATTCTCGACATAATTTAACACTTTGAATTTAGATATCACACCAGTTCAGAAATGCGATAAAAAGTTGTAGAATTTAATGAGCCGAAAAGAACGAACGAAAAAAAAAAAGTCGATTGTCGTCACCTTTAACAGAATTTAGTTGTTTACTGCGATGTATAAATTTGTGTGCGCCTACATGTTGATTTTCTCATTAGACGCTGGTCACGATTAACGATGATAGATTGCAACGTCTTCTTCCAACGCTAAACGTTAAAGCCTTAAGCACACTAGATATGCTACGATATAAGAAAAATCGATGCTATTTCCGCTATGTACGTGTTTCATTTAAGCAATATTTCAGGAAAATTCGTCAAAATAGAACGCACAATACCGGTACAGCAAATAACCACTGCATTAATTTTTATTTTAAAAAAAAAATATTTTCGTTTCTAAATAAAAGCAACAATGCATTGAAATTATTTTTTATTTTTTGCAAAAGATAAAAAAAAATAAAATAAATAATATTTGCATTTCTAAATACAGTCGAAGCAACAAACATTATTCAAAATATGAAAACTCGTACCAGCTAAAAAAAATTGTTTACAAATCAAAATATTTACATTTTAATGCAAATTAAAATCTGTTTTTTCCTCCTCAGAAATGTAGTATAATTTTTATGAAACCACATACAAAATGTATTTCTGTAATTTCAAAAG
This sequence comes from Polydesmus complanatus, assembly GCA_034692225.1. Classification (NCBI taxonomy): domain Eukaryota; kingdom Metazoa; phylum Arthropoda; class Diplopoda; order Polydesmida; family Polydesmidae; genus Polydesmus; species Polydesmus complanatus. The sequence continues at coordinate 17,647 of JAQGAZ010002264.1, forward strand.
CAATGTTTTCTCTTTAAATAGAATAATATTTAATAAAAACATTTATACATTTGTTTCAGAAAACATTAAGTTTTAAAGTATAAATATAGAATTCTTTTATAGAATAATAAATAAAAAAAATTGATGCTAATAATTGTGGAACGGTTGGTCTACTCTAGTGAGATAAGGCCTTACGCTCAGTAAAAGAATAATTTCAACTTTTTCTTCATTTGCCAAATTTTATATTATGCTGCAATAGAAATATTTCTTTTACAACAATCCGAATTAAAAATCACGCAACAACAAAAATCCTTTTGACTTTGCAACAAGATATCTCCATTAAGTTTAATTTCCCAATTTCACAGAAAAAAAAGTTTCGCCATAAAAACATTTTTTGCTCGTAAATTAATTTCGTTTACGAGTGCGAGCTCTCCGCCGGTTGTGACGTAGGGGAAAAGTTCATTGTCTGTTTGAGATTCGACGCGATGGTAAATATTACCCATTTTATTTCTTCTGCTAACGACGCCATCTTAAAAACTAAATTTTAAAACTCATTTCCAAAAAAAAATAAATACCATAAAGTAAACAAAAATTTTTTAAAAAAAAAAATGGAGAGACGGCAAATTCGTTGCAAATGGAAGTTGGAACCCATCGAATCCAATGTAATTTCGTCGTTTATATCGAACACCATTATAGATAACGTTTTTACGTTAGGAAAAGTGTTAACTCGAAAAGGAAAGCAAACTATGATCAAGATTTTCATTGATCAAAAAAAAAAAAAAAATGCATTTTAATTTCAACTACCAGGTACCAGGTTCTCTCTTGCACTTTAAGAGTTTAGACCACATTAAATTTTACCAGTGAATAAAGGAAATCTACGCTTTTACCATAACATAATAATTATTATGCACAGTACTATATAATTTTGATTCCAATAACCGGCGTTCCCAAATAAAAAAAAAATTGCCTACCACAATAATTCTAATTGTTGAATGAATCATTTCCGTTCTTAAAAGTCTTTCTCATGAAAGTTGTTGACATTTCATCGAATTTTCATGAGTGTTAGGAAATTATGTAAAGCGTAAACCCTCAACAAAAAAAAAAAAAAAAAAGAACCAGGCTGGCGACTTAAAGAATATCGTTGTTTACAAGTGTCTGTCTCAACCCCACTAGAGCCAGTATCGTTGGTAGGGCGGCGGGAGGTTGTAAATAAAAGGAAACAGTCGGACACTATAATGTAGTGAATATCATGAATCTCAATAAAACCTATCTCTCGGCTTCGTGTTTTCCCAATGTTTTTATCTTCGAAGTCAATGTGAAGAAAACCGAGACGTTACATTCGGACGCCGCACACACACCAAGAAAAAAAAAAGTCCCTTTCACCAACCCAACCCGATCGACGACGACAGTCGACCACATTCTCAGAAAAACAAATTTATTCGTCTAATATAATAAATCTCGTTGGAGTCGCCGATCTCCTGCATAAGAATCAAGAACAATTATTGGAATGATCATCTCGAAGATGGTGCTGACGTCATCAAGCCCTTCTCTCTCTC
>JAQGAZ010002265.1:0-19172 GCA_034692225.1 Polydesmus complanatus
AAATTGTTAAAACAACTTTCGACCTTGAAGCTTTGGCCCTCGTGCTAAGGTCAAAAATAATTTTGCATGGCCCTTGTGGGCCGCTGTATTAGGCAACCGCTTAAGGGATTTTTATGTTAAGGGTTGTCTGAGTATTCCGCCCTAAGACTGCTATGGAATTAAAAAAAAATCTCCAATCTTAATTAATTTTGAGTTATTAAATTTTAATTAAATTTATCAATTACACTGTATTTAGGGTTTTCTTGCGTAATGAACGCATAAGGAACACAGAATAATTTGTATAAAAAATGCGCTGGTATCTCACTGCTATTCAATGAGTTTTTTTTTTTTTTAAATCTATGTTTTGTTTAGAAACCTCACATTTTGCGGCTTTATAATTATTAATTATAAAATTAAATCAAGATTTAATCCCCTAATATCTAGATTTTTAAAAAATGCGTCCAGAACCTCAGTGATCTAGGTTTATTTAATCCAGGGTTAAACCCTTGCCTTGGTTTGGCAAACCATATAACCAATCTATGTTACTGCAACTTAAAAATGCTTAAAAAAAACTTAGAAATGCAAACGAGTTTGCAAGTCTACGCATGTACATTCCTCCAATTTTTTAATTGCATTTTAAGTTTTGATCTCGTTCTAGAAATACATTTTATAAAAAGTTGTTGGAGAAATTCAAAACCATTTTTTTTTTTTTTGCTTGCGATTCATAATAATTTGCAATCAAGATAAATTCTCTTAACCTAAGTAAAAAAACCCGGTAATAACGACGTGTAAGCGAAACGATCATGATCAGTAATATAAATCTCGTTTGTTACAACTCTTTAATAGATGAAAGTGAGAGAACGATTAAAATAAAGCAGTAGAAACGAAAGAAGTCGATTGCGCACACATACACAAAACTCTCGCACACACAAGCAGATCGATAAATACGATAGGAGAAGCTAGAAGCAGCATCAGCCGCAGCAGCCGACGATTCGAGCAAGTTGGCCAACAATTTTCCCAAACGCAAATTTCATATACAGTGCATTGAAAGCAGTCAAGGACTGAGAAAAGTATGCGACGTTTGTCAAGTCGGTAAAAATGTGTTTGTAACGCCAAACCCATCACTGTGACGTCACCAGCCGAACTCCCAAAACCATTCTCCAATCACATAGTCGAAATAGTAATAGAAAACACGAAAAAAAAAAAAAAAGATGATAGGAGACCAGAAAAAAAAACTGTTTAAAAAAAGCCTAGCCACAGAAAATATCGATTTGCTTGAAATTCCTGGCGGTTTTATCCAATGCGACATCGACTGTGACACCTTAGATATTTCATAAGTTTGCAAAGCACGTGTAACGACGACCTTGACGTCAAAACATGACGCTCTCTCGCTCGTGCAGCTCTCATCTTCTACCAGGGGACCATTAGACGTGCTCATTCAACGCTTCAAATTTGCGAGGGAAATGGCGCTCCTGTTTAATAATAATAAAAAAAAAATCTACCCTTTGTGTTTTTACGTTTTAATTCAAACGGAAAATTAACCCAATTAAATCTTGAGTTGAATAAAGAAAAAAAAAAAAAAAGAAATCAATATTATGAGGAATAATGGTTCTAGCAAACGATTTAATCCATTCGCATATCCATCTCTCAAATCCTCAAGTGATTCGGTAGAAAGTTACGATTTAGCATGATTACCAGAAACCCCAAGGAAAAATTTCAAAACCAAAAAAAAAAAAAAAAATTTCCAAATAGCACATCCAATTTATATTTTTGTCGCTTTTCGGTTTCAATTCTTCCGGATATTTTTGAGTGAAAACTGATAGTAATGATGACAGATTTTATATAATATTATATAAAACATAATACAAACCATCCATTCGTGACCTGACAAAATCTCATTTATCTTCCAAAATGTTTTTTTTTTCTTTTTTTGATTAAATTTTTTTTTTTTTAGTATGTTCACCGTTCGATGATTACTGCTATAAGACATTTAATTTAAATTCAACTGCATAAAATTCACCTTGGCATAAAATTAGCAGTACAGTCTTTTCAAACGGTGAACACTTTGTCGTATAACAGAAATATTATGAGCATTTGCACCTGAGCTAGAAGACTCGGACTGAAACATTGAACAAACCTCGTATTTAGTTGTCATCAGATTTTCTTAATCTACGAGATTAAGCCACGTAATTCCTATTTAAAGTTTTAAATTGTTATCGCTAACAAGTTAATAGAAAAAATGTATTCGGTGCAAAATAAGTCTCAAAATTTTAATAGCAAATTTTGAATTATTTTATATTCTTCAAATTTAATTTAATTTAATTTATTATTATTATTATTTTTTTTTTTTAAAAAAACGTAGAAATATTTTTAATTTTATGAAATCCATTTTCAGCGCAATATTTTGGCGTGAAAAGTCGAATTCAATCAATAGCGATAAATTATTCATTTTTTTTTAAAAAATAAAAATGATTCCCTTCGAAATATCACTTTAAATTCATAACAAATCTACAACAGATTAAACTGCTTGATCTCTATCTATCGCGTAGTTCTCAGAATTCAAATGGAACATTCCGAAAGAAAAGTAGTCTAGCGACGGTAATAAAAACAAATTTTCTAAGATGATACAAAAAGGTCAGTCCGCGAAACTTTCTTCCACAAAATAAACACACAGAGAGCTATAGATAGATAAATAGAAAGAGAAGACTATTTTCCTAGCAACGCATAAATTGTGAAAAAGCTGTTTTTGCCATTGTGCACGTTGGCCATTTGAAGAATTTTATTTACAATGACGCCACTTTCGCCGCTAGATGAAAAAGGCATCTCCTACTACTGTACAGTACTACGAAAGAAGAAGAAAACACAACCCCCAAGGGCTTCCATGACGTCATTCACTATCCAAAGTGGCACACATTCGCAAACGCCATCATTATGTATAGCCACAGCATCCTTACTTACACGTCGTTCTATTAGAAAATGTTTTTTCTTATAAATTTTTGCTTACAACTGGTCTGTCAAACTGCCAGCAACCTCTGACGGCAAACATCAAATTCGAGTTATCGTAAATCCTTCAATATTAAACATAATCTCGGGGAAAATAGTAGTGAATCCCCGATCCCGTACATTTGAGTTTTATATCAAATTTACGCGGGCGCATTTCGGCGCTAAGCCAGCAGAGACACCTAACGAATCCTTCACGAAACTATATCTCCAACGGATCGATATCCGTGATACTCACATCCGCCGGAAAAAATGAAATAACAAAAAAAAATAAATAAATAAAACAAAAGAGAATTCATTATTGTTTTAAGGTTGATGGGTCAAAACACGCTACTAAATAAAATAAACTATACTCAAATTTAAGTCTCAAAAAAAAAAAAAAAAAATTAAAACATTAATGTAAAAAAAAATAAATAATGCACTTTTTATATATAAACGCACACTAGGGATTATAATAAAGCCGCTGAAATTTGCACAATAATCATTTTACTTTATTGGTAAAAAGCTTTTTCTTGTGAGCTTCAATTGAAAATAATTCGTCAAATAAAAGATTTCGTGATGTATCTTCAGGAAATGAAAATACCGGTATGTGAATGAGAGATATCCCGAATTTCAATTATTAAAGAGCAAAATGCGGTTTTATATTAAAATATTGCGCGAGTAATCTAAAAAATAAGTTGAAGTGGTAATATTGACGCCCTGCTTAATATACCGAATTTTCATTTTGTGATTGAAAAACAACAATAGCTTTCTTTTTTTAAACCTTTTGATTACAGTATTAATAAAAGCGAGTTGTGCAATAATTTACAACTCCGGGGAGAAAATGTTTTAGCAATTAGTTAAGAAAAGAAGGTGATTGATATTGTTAAACAGCTCGCGGTGACATTTTCACGCATTATTGTATTGTAAATAAAAGTTATACGGTCTAGACAAGAAAAAAAAAATATAGAAACTAATAATTAATTTAAACGAAAGATATTTAATCGCTGAAATTATTATGTATTATAAGCTAAGATGAATAATTTTTTTTAAAAAAATATGCTTGCCATTAATAATAATTTATATTTAATTTACAAAACCCATTTTGTTGTAAACCATGTCGCTACGTTATGTTATTAAACTATTATATGTATTTGATAAAATCAATGTACAATCATGTTATGGCATTAAAATAATACCAAAAAAAAATCTAGTATAAATTTAGTCGTATCAGATTGGATAATTATAAAATGCACCCTACATACTCGCACATACAGTATTACCATATTTTTTAAAAAGAAAAAAAAAATACATTGCGTTTCCATAGATAATTCAATCTGCTACTATAAACAAACCAAAACCAATATTATGATAAACGGCATATAAAACGGATGACGTTTACATGTTCATTTAGCCGTAACTTATTCAAGCTGCAGTACATTAATTTAAAAAACGAATTAAAAATTAAGTTTCCTTAAACATGCAATATGTCTTAATATCATTCATTCAAAGAACTCACAACTCCGTAAATATACCGGATTGGTCAAAAAAAAAAAAAAGCATTTCAACACCCAATAAAAATGATATTTTTCTTAAATAAGCCACCAAATTATAATAAAAACACAGTTAAATGTAAATATACATTTTATTCAGGGTACCGTACCATGACTGACTTAACATAAAGGAATACGATGGGCCATAAATTAAAAAAATGTTGGCAAACAACTTTTATTAGAAAAAATGTTTTTCTCTTCCAACATGTCAACAACATCATTCATTAGAAATAATTGTTTTAATTTCTTTTTTTATAAATGTACATTAGTAGATAGACCGACATGAGCCTAAGCAGGAGTCTGAGCATGTGGCTTATTTAAGAAAAATATCATTTTTATAGGGTGTTCAAATGCATGCACTTTTTTATTCACTGTAAAAGTTTCTATTCAGTACCGGTACCATTATTAAATTTCACTGCGACACAACATCACGTGAAAAATTTCTCAATTTATTTAAAAAAAAAACCAATAAAACAATTAAAATAAACTGAATTAATATTGAAAATAATTATCAGTTTTCGTCGTCGTATAGTATGCATGACGTATGCGTTAAATCAGTATTATTTTCAAAAATTCAATATTTTTCGTTAAAATTCCACTTTAAATTAAAAACTTAAATGGGTTATCTTAAAAATAAAATAAACAAAAGCTCGCCTCAAACCATTAATTGGCAATATTTTAATGAGCTTGCAAATGTTGTTATTACTTTATTGACTGCTCCACTTTCAATATTATTGACGATAAAATTAATGTATTCCCATTCTTAGAACTCTTAGAACTTAAGACAATAAAATTGGATGCAATTGGTTAATATTTGAGATAATTATTTTTAGACTTTTTATTTTATTTAAGCTGAATAAATATTGCCAGAAAAGAGCATTGCCAGTAGGTAAGCCTCGTAGAGCATTCGAATGAGCAGTGTAATTGCGAGTGATGGGTAAAGCTTAATTATTAAATAGTGGGTTTCATTAGGAAACTTTTTTGTGCTCCTCATCTTCCCAGATTGATTCATCAGGGAATGAGCGCTTGCTCATCAGCTCGAATTGATTTTGATAACGCGCGTCTATTTTTACAACTTACATCGTGTGTGTATGTGTGTTTTAGAATAGATGGAGAGTGAGTGACAAGAGTCGAAAAAAAAAACGAAAAGCATTCTTAATGGCGTACCTGAAGTGTATTGCCGCACTTTCATGTCGTAGTAAATAATTTCATTTGCTCACTCAATTAGCTCACCGAATTCGACAAAAAAAAAATAATAATAATAACGAGGCGGAAAAAATGCTGAAGACATGGAGTAATATTAGAAGAAATCTCAAAAAAATTATATCAATAATATCGATCGATTGCTTAAAAGTTTTCAAACTTTAAAAAACAAAAAAAAAACAATGTACAGCATCTAGACTAGTCGGTATCTATTACACAGTCATGTTATTGTATGATTAATATACAATTTAATTCTAATTAAAATAATTATTGCAGTAGATTAAAAGGTAAGTTTATAACGTTTTAAAACGTAAACAAATAGCGCGTAGAATTAATTTTTACACGTAATTTGAAAAATGTAATTACAATCTCCTTCGAAAGTTTATTGACTTAAATTTTAATTGTATTCATTTATTAAAATTTCGATTGTATCAATCAACAAAAAAAAAAAAAAAGCAAACAGTATTACGAGTATTTTGAAAATATGTTCAGGCCAAAAATAATAATTTGCATGTATAAGTACATCATAAACTTACATTAAGCTCGTTTTAGGCGATTATAGTGTCGTGTTTAATTTTTCCGACGAGTCAAAAAATGCATTGAAACTTGCGTCAAACTTTTATGAATTCGTAGACTTCCTTTAACTTTCCTGTTTTAAAGCAGCATTGAGGCGACTAGAGTGCAGCGACATACCGTAAGTCCTAATACTGAAAATGTTTTTGTCGTAAGACGCAAATTATTAAAAAAAAAAAAAAAAAAAAAAAATACGGATGACCAATTTAGAAAGTTACTGTTATAAGACCCCTAGTCCCAAATTGGTATACGTTCATTGTTTTAAAATGAATTGAATGCGAATTTTTACTTTGTAAATTGTAAACCTACTGTATTTTATTTTAGGGTTGCAAATAATCGACTCTTAACTTCATATTCGCCGATAGAGACGTTGCATTCGATTGTTCCTATCATTCAGTTGTCTTATAATTATTTCACTACCCACGTTGTTCAATTCCATCAACTTCCTTAAAAATTGTACTGTATTTCCAAATTTAACATATTTAATGAATGTTGTGATTACAGTACATTCTATTTTAAAGTTAATCTGGTTTTAAAAATTGTATGCAAAATGAAGTTACGATTACAATATTACGAGTAAAGTAAGGTACTGTTGATTATTTCAAAAGTACAAACTTGTATTATTTATGAACTTAAGACTTCTTTAAAACTGGGATAATCCGAATTAAGTAGCTTACATTCAATTATAAAGAATTTTGAGTCTGACTTGTAAACAGTCATTTTGTATAACGTGAAATTAAGGTTGCTAAGCAACCCATTATTATTGTATGATGCAAGTATAACTACTGTACATGTATAATGTAGGTACAGTACTATAATAATGCCAAATTCTAAATACAGTACATGCTCCCTTACTTGAATAAAGCGTGAAAGCGACAATTTGAAGAAAATTCTTCAACATAATTTTATATTTTTTTATCTAACTTATACGGTACTATAAACATTATAATTTAAAAAAATCCAAAAAAATCTTTTTAAAAATGATAAATTTAAAACTTTTTTTTTAAAAAAATTTGAAATTCCAATTTCTAAACATTTCCCCTGTGTGCAGCAAAAAATACACCACATTTTCAAATTTTACAGAGGTTTTTAATTTATCGAAATTTCATTATATTTTTTTCAATTACAATTAAGTTTTAAATTTGCTCTGCAGAGTAATTGATTTTTCCGATGAATAAAATCGTACGTTATCGAATTTAAAATTAAAGAGACTTCGCGAAAGTGTTTTCCTTTGTCCGAGCTTTTCATCTTTAAAGCCGCAGATATTTCGTGATTTCCCGAAATTAATACTCCCAATGCGTACGTAGCATATTGATAACCCGCTCACGGATTGACACAATCTTCAATTTATAGAGCATTCGTAAAATTTTTTCTATTAGACATTGTTGCAATTCTTTTAAACTGGCGGTTTTATCAGTAAAGAAAATTGTAATGTATCTCATTAGTTCCATTTGATCGCAGCTGCAGCACAAACACTTTCCTTTCAAAAAGAATCGCTTTCAATCTAAAACCCCATAACAATTTATCCCGTTATCATCCCTTTGCCAAGTTAACAATTTTCACCGTCTTAGTATTAATAAAAGATGTTGCAATGTGGACTTACATTGATAACTAGTAAGATTGCTTATCAAAAAAAAAAAAAAATTAATAGAATAACAAAAACACTTTTAATAATGTCAAGCCGCTTCAACCGTTACTTCGTCATAAAATCGATCTGTTTTTCTAGCTCGGTGACCAGTTAAAACAAAGTAACCCATTTTTATTTCTACTAAATCCTTCGTATATACAACATATAATGATTAAATCTGATTTTGCCCTTACAAACAAGCTGGAAGAATAATAACGACTTCACATACACATACACACACACACACAAAAAAAAAAAGTTAAGATAAACACAGTTAGGCTACTGTCAAATCCTCACTTGTTTTTGTTTTCGATTTTACTCGCATCGTTTCGAGTGAGGGGACTTTATAATGGGGCGAGAAAAGCAAAGACCCTTCCATCTCCTCTTTTACTAAATAATATTTACTCAACTATAAATAGACGCATCTTTTATACTTAAACTTTATGATAATCATAACGCTCACTTGTTTACGTTATTACGAATTTTAATAATAACGGTGCAACGAAAAGCGATACAGTAGTTGCTATTTTGGTTTACCACCGGACGAACCTCTTTAATCTAGATTTTGCAACTCAATCTTAATTTAAAATATTAGTAGCCACGACGGAAAAGAAAATTAAATAAAACTAGATCACTGGGAAGTAACCAAATACCGAATAAAGAATAAAAATAATTAAATTAAGTTTTCCAAAAAATGATTTAAATAACCAAAGAATAAGAAAATGTTCTCGCAGAAAATACAGTAATATTGATCGTGTGTTGCAAAGCTTAAAAATGTTTTTATTAAGCAGATGAGAGTAACATAATCTCATAAGTAAACAAACTGATTACCGTACTGTAAATAGACTGCAATTTTACTCATTAACACCGGTAATGAAACAATATTTTGATATTTATCTTTCATGCTCTGCTTAGTGTGTAGGCTATGCTTCGCTGTGCGTTATGTTTACCATATTCTGTCTCTATTAAAAAGCCTATTTAAAATTGGAAAATTTAAAGATAAGTTTTTTTGTTTTTTTTCTTTTTAAAAAAAACTTTTTTTTAATAGAACAAAATCAAAATTTAAAAGAGTATTACAATAAAGTTTGCGTATGGGTAAGCCCGTAGGTATTTTTCCTTATTGCCTAAGCCATAAAATATTGTTTACAACCTTATGGAAAAAATTGATTTTTTTTTTTTTTGATCGCACAACAAATTGGAAAACGAGAATTAAATAAAACTGCATTTTCCAGTAATAACGAAATAAAAAAATGGTTTTGGATATTTTGAAATACAGTAGCTGCAAAACTCATAAAACAATAATATTGTTTCTAAATTCCGTTACCATAACATTGAATAATATAATTAATGAGACTACTGCTATAACATTAATCACTGTAGGGCACGTCAGTTTTTTTTTTATCAATTATTTTCAACCAGACTGCAGAATGAGATTGAAAGTTAACAAGTTTTTTCCAGTAAATATCTTAAAAGTTTTAATTATAAAAGGGCTACTTCAAAATATTTTAAGGAAAAAAAAAATACAATTAATTTTGTTTTTTTTTTTTTTTTTAAAAAAATCAAGATTCCAACTAAGCTTAAAAGTTATAAACTCGAGTTAACCCATTTCGAGAATGTAATAGTTTTTCAACGTCTCCATTGACGAATATCGGTTATAAATTGTGACCTAAATGCATAACTTTCAATTGAGTTGAAGTTTTTATGCGTAAATGCATAAAAGAGTATACGAACTTGAAAAACGTCGTGAGACTTTCATGTAAACAAAACCATTCCGTGAAAACGCTTCGTTCCGAGACTGTTAACGTGTATCTTTTACGGAGATAAAATGTAGGCCTATTTCGATAATGGAAACATAAAAGCATCTCTATTTTTAAAATCTAAATTCACCATCTCAAATTCGATTTCGAAACGCAACAATGACTCAGAAAAAAAAACTGCTTAATTACGTAAACAAAAAAATGTTTTAACTAGCTCAATAGCAGCCTACAATACGTAACTATTCCGAACGAGTTACATGGTGAAGAATAACTTAGCCAATATGCGTGTAATGATCATGTCACTTAAAATCTTTTACATTTTTCTTTTTTCATTTTTCGAAGTTCATAAAGCATTACATTCTACATTATCTAACTAAGCCTAATTCTTTTCAACAAACCTGCATTTCTAGTATTTATTATTTTATTTTTACAGTTTTACTGTAACATAATTAACAAAAATTTAAATTTAGAAGTTAAACTATAATAATTTCAATAACTTAGGCTGCTACCACTGAAAAATTGAATTTACCCGTCGACGCCTAACAGAAAATACACGAATTTAATTTGCTTCATACCGCTTGGTACATTATTCGAAACATAACCGAATTTATCGATTACAGGTTGAAAAACAAAACTTTATTTACGCTAATAACTACGGTTAATGTACTTAGGTTAAGCTACATCAAATGTTATTATTCAAAAGAAGAAATTCAAATAAATAAGTTCAAGTTTATGACTCTAAATTCAATGTTACACAGCATTTTTTTTTTATTACAGTAATGGCAAAAATATTTTATTACCCTTACCGTAGCAATTTCTAGACTTACTTTTATTTCTAAATATGTACATAGATACTGTATATAAAAAAAGATACATTAATAGCAAGATGTATATAAAATTTTAATTTTTTTATTAGCCGTGTTTTAATAATAAAATCAATTCGCGGACCTTCTGCCAACTTCCGCGTATGTACCCCTGAGACCGAAAGTTGAGAACCGCATACGGAGATGATAAATATTTAAATAAGCGGGGTGAAGTATAATAACAAGTCCCGCATCTTTTCACAAGCCGTGCATCGTGTTTACACGTACTTCTATTGTGCTTCGTGCTATTCTCCCACATTTTCCCTACATATAAATTAAATATTTTCCAGTCTGATTCTATCGTAAATATAGCCGAAAAGAGTCTATTTTTAGACTCGTAAACCCTACATATCCTCAATTTTTGACAGCTAAAAAATCAACTACAACTTCATCTTCCAACCCAAAAAAAAAATTTATATATATATAAGCCTATACATGCTTAGAAATCGCTTGTCGCGACGTTGACATTAACGAACTAAAATTCATGTACATACAGTCGTAAAGATGTTTACCAACGGTGAGAAATATGTAGATTAATTTCTTTATCGGTAATCTTAATTAACCCCCTCCTCAAAAAAATCCGGCGATTAGTTTACTCTCGAGTGTTTAAAGATTAATCTTCATCTCATTTACGCAATTCCCGAGCATTTTCAACTCGTTAACGTGAGATAACGACGCTATAATTACGCCGTCAAATTGTTGCCATTTTCCCGTCCAAATAACAACGCGATGTTTACGAGATAAAAATTGACACGATCCGAGTTCGACCTGAATTCATCCTCCGCCTCTCGCCTATTCCATATTTCTCTGTATTTTATTCTTAATTCCGTTGCCGAATTTAAATTCACCTTCAGGAGCTGACACCGCATCTAACGCGTCTTAATTATGCAACGCGCACAGTAATTCCATTCGTACGTTTTGCATAACTACTGTGTATATAGGGCCTAAACCGTCGAAGTAACTGTAGGTTCTCGACATTATACATTACATTTTACACGACTCATTAATTTTTAACAGCTCTCAGCAACTGTATAAAATTTCCATAAGGCTTCCATAATCCGCCGTGCCATACTAAATAGACGCGCAGTTCCATTTGAATGCGTAAGCGCGACATACATTTCCCATTGACTTTCTTCACCAAACTACAGTACCGAAATCCAATTTAAAGCGAAAAATAAATAATAAAAAAAAAAAAAAAAAAGAAACTGAGAACAATATTGTTAGTTATATTATTAGCTGAAATACGAAATTAAATGAAATGACCGAAAGAAAAGAGATTGAAACCCTGGCAACGTCATCAAAATGTTTTGCCAATTGATTCGATAAAAGTGTCAAGTACTTTTCGCTCGCTTTATCAATTACCGTTAAGCAAATGTAGACGTATAAAAACTAAATAATTCCTTCTTTTCCCCCCAGCTTTTAAAAATAAATAAATAAAGAATCAATTATTTTTCACTGTTAGGAAAAAAAAAGTTTTCCCCGAGTCTTTTATATCAAATTACTGATAAATGTTATTCGTAAAAAAAAAAAAAAAAACCCTCGAAAACCAATATTTGTGATTTTAAAAGCGTAACAATAAAATTTCACCGCAAATATTATTGCCTTTCGCAAAATGTTATACGGAAAGCAATATCTTTCGGCTCCTTTTATATCGTTATCCTCGTTTTCTCCAACTACAGTGTACCGTATCGACTTTCAAGAAAATATAATCCGCATTTTGCAACATCACTAGTGACATATAATCTAAAGAAATTATTGTCAATTCTCGACCATTCTAAAAGGATCAAACAAATCTTAGTACTGTAACGCGATTAACACAAATCTAGTTTTACACAAGTAAAAAAAAAGTTAGAACCAGAGAAAATTTCACGCATAGGCCTACGTATAAAACCATTTTAAGAGATTGATAAAATACTTTTCTAAGAAATTTCTTACGAATATCCAATTTTAAGCTTTTATAAATAGGTTTATTCTATTAGGCCAAACTTGGGGTCTAGACTTAAAACGTGAAAAGTCCATCGTTGTAATCCATTCACTATACCTAACAATCTCACCAACAATAATCTTCTTTCGCGACTTCTCCTTTTTTCTTTTTCTCCATACGCCGCACTTTAAAAAAAAAAAACGTCGGCGATACAACATCAACAAAGCTAAAGTTTGCCAACAACTTGTTCTCCTTTATGCAAACATAATACGTTTTTGAACGCCCAGGGCTCGGAAATATATTCGCATTAAAAAATATATATACACCGGTACATGTATATACGGTACCGTATGTAAGAAAACGTGAATAAATGATTAGTACATATATGATTATAATATTCCTACATATGTACAAATAAAAAAAAATGCCAAAACACATTCGACTATCAAACAGCATAAAATACACTTCTAATACCGCTCAAATAAAACGTTTTAATGCAGTATTAATTTCCATAATCAAACAGATTTTGCCTAACATCTCACGCGATTCTTTTTTTTAATTTTTTTCCTCCATTTTAAAACAAATAAAAGAACATTTTTTTGATTGGTTTTGTTTTCTCCCTTCAATTCTATACAAACAACTAAACCGCAACCCTCTGGAAAATATATTAGAAAGTAAACCTTATTTTTCCACGAATCATTTTCTTCAATTCGATGCTCGCTTTCCGTTTTTGCCGCAGCGCTTTTAAATTGTCATTAAAATTTCAACTGACGTCATTAGAGCTATCACACAGCTCGAAATGAAGCTCAATATAAAAAATAAAAAAAAAAAAACTCGCCGCACACTCTTTCAGGCGAATTGGGGTGAAAATTATATTACTTTGGACTTTACCGAACAAATATCCGTAACAAACGAGTGGAACAATTGCATTTCCTCCCATCATATCATTCGGAACCAATTCCCTACGAGTAGCCAAACGCAATTTAGCCGACGAGATACATCAATCTCAGTTACGAAATACATGTAATAAATAAGAAAAATAAATAAATCAGTTTGTTGACTTACGAGTACGGCAAGAATTTTCTCTAGAATTCTTTCTCCGATATCCGACTGCGATAGTCCGAACGTCCCGCATCCGCAGTTAGGATCTCCGGCCGACCCATTACTCAAAGCCTGATTGCTGGGAACGTTTCCGTTGGTAAATTGTTGACGAGAAACGGACGATGACACGTTCAGTAAAGTCACATGATACGCGTTATTATTATTATTACTTTGTGTATGTTGATGATGCCCGATTGTCTGATGTTGGACATTATTAGCCGCATTGTGAACGACGGCGTGGTGAGCAGAGTGTTGACCGAAGTTTACCGCCGTCCACAATCCTCCTCCAGCTCCTCCTCCGCCACCACTACCACTGCCGCTCGCGTTGCTTCCGGTACCAGTCATTCTAAGGGAACTACAATTTAAGCCGACATTATTAACATTAGTGTGACCATTCAATCCGACAACAAAGATAACGTTCTGATAATTGGCCGCACGTGCGAACCGTTGTTTACCTCGTGACTTGACTTCATTAACATCTTCATTCAGACACATGGTGGGTTCATTCGCGTGCACCCCGCCACCTTTTAAACCATCTCTTTCATCTTCTACATCATATTTACTCACTCGCTCGCTCCATTAATATTTTAAAGAGAAGCCCACAAACAAAAAAATTTATTTGTTATTTTCTTTTCTTTCCCCAATTTATTTTTCTCACATCTTGACGTGCGCGCGAACACATTCACTTACTTCTTCGAACTCGATGCGACTCCTACTCAAAAAGATGACCGTGTTATGCGCGCTCCTAATTTTTTTTTTTTTTTTTTTTTGCTCGCCTTCTCCGATTCCACTTATCTTTTACCAACGCTCGTTTGACGTTGACGTAAAGCGAGACGAAGAGAGCGTCGAAATTGAGTATAGGCCGGGGGTTTTTTGGGTTGGCGGCGGGGATGCAAGTGCAACAGTGTTAAGATTACCGTAGTCTGCGATGATGGAAAGAGAGACGAGGGAAGGAGGAGCTCTGCTTTGAAAAAGCGCAACAGCTGATCACCTCCCGCTACATCTTCTTCTTCTTCTTCACCGACTACCTCCTCCCGCTTTTTTTCATTTCTTTTATTTTCACTCCTTAATCCGTGTCCGACGTTGTCTGAAGCCGTAAATCACTCTTCTCCACTACGTCCACTGGACTTGTAAACACTGCCAACAAATCAATAATTACGTCGTAAATAAAAGCGAATTTAACAATAACAATAAAAAAAAAAATGAAAGTTTCATAAAACATAAAAACATAGAAAGAAAAAAAAAAAAAAAACTTTTGTTAAACATAAAAACAAATGGCAAAATTAGAGAGAAAAAAATAATAAATAAATTGAAGCCTAGAATTTTACCGCTGACGAAACTGAAATTGCGTGGTGAAGCCTGACGGTGACACTCGTTAAATGAGTTTGTAGATAGCGTTTCAGCTTCTAATGCCGGCAACTAACTAAATAAATACCGGTACGCAATTTCATCAATAATACAAAAAAAAAATGCTAAAATAATAATAATAATAATAAAATAAATAAATAAACTTTCTATACGAGGTTTGGCAGTTTAATACACGGAAGATGCGTTTGGAATTTCATACACTTTTTCCCCCTCCCCTTAACTATACGGTAATACCTCCGAATGCGTCAAATAAGCCGCCTACGCCTTTCCGGTCTTTCTCATTGCTTCAGCCTCAACCGTTATGCATGCACTCAAAAATGTTCTCCATATGAGATACACACACACACAATGTAGCCGATGGTAAAAGCCTACCTGGAAAATCGATCGGAAACATTACCCTTACTATCTAACTCTCTTTCTCATTGCCCTACGCTACACACACACACCTATCCTTGCAATTTACCGATACCTAAAATAACACGACTGCATACCACATTGCACTACACTACACAGAGCTTATCGTTTTGTTGTGAAGCATGAAACCATCGCGTGTCGTGCGCGTGAATGCTTTTCATTGCTACATTCACTACTACTGTATCGATATTTGATTTATATTTATACGTGTGTCTGTCCGCAAATTTTTAGATAAGAGTCCGTTAGTTTTTATTTTTTTATTCGGCTCGACGCCGAAGGGCTTTAAATTTGAGAATCTGCGATGACGTCAAAGACTGCCTTTGTAAGTGTCAAAAAGCGCGAGTAAAGTGGAGTCATTTTACGCGACAAGTCTTTTTTTTAAAACTTAGAAAAAGAAAAAAAATTTATTATTTTTTTTGGAAGAAATTATTTGGGGCGACACGTACTGTATTTGAATGCAACCCATTTTATTCCTTTTTATTGCGCAAAAAAAAAAAATTAAATCTGCTAAATATATATATTTTTTTTGAAGAAGAATAGAAAGATTTCAAAACTTGTGATCTAATATTACAAGCGTTGAATCGATATTTTGGAAAATTTGATTAAATTAAAGTTACACAGCCCCCCCCCCCCTGGTTGCCTAGACGACGCTTATTTATTATGGTAATATCAAAAATGTTATTTTATTTTCATTTCCTTAAAACTATAAGCTGTTAATAAAATAAAAGGCTTTAATTATTAGATAACGCAGTGCAGGCAGTACTCACAATGGCGTGATGAAAATAATAAACACTAGCCACATTTTCGTTATGTCAATAAAGAGGCTAAAAATACATTCCGTGAAAATAAGAAAGCGGTGTGTGGATATTGTATATAAAAAAAAGTACTTTAAATATGCGTCGGACATAAACTCCCCAGCGATTTTAATAGTTTATTATCGCAAAATCCATTTGGGAATTTTCATTCTCAAGCTTTTTCATTTAACATTGGCCTGCATGTAAATCCTCACTACTTACGGAAACAACCAACAAACACTTTTTCCTATACCGTACGAGAAAATAACATAACAGTAAACCTCTTTACGCAATAGTTCCCATTCCGTAAAAACCTTAGTACAAATTGAAAAACAAAAATATCATAGTGTACCATAATTTTAAAAATAGAAGTAAAGCCTATATTGAATTTTGATAATGTACGTGGTTGTGGATATAAATACATGTACAGGTTGGCCTCGTTTAACACGGTAGATACGTTCCTGGAAAATTGCGTGCAGTGTAAAACCGTGTTGTTCGAGATTGACATTCAATGCTAAAAGGGGGGATACGTTCCAAATTTGTTATTTTTAAAAAAATACGTGTACTCCCCCCTTTGAAAAAATTTTTTTGTCTATAATAAATGTATGCACATGATGTAAAATGCATGTGTATACATTCTGAGATGGATATCTAACTGATATAGAAGACTGAATTTTAGTTTTGGGAAGCATTTTTATAGCGGTTGAAAAAATTTTAAAGTGAAAGACTGAAAATGTGACCAAAGTTTTGTAGAACACGGTCTTTTTTTCCGTGTAAGAGCGAAAATTCGTGTTGTGCAGAGCCGTGGTATGCGAAAATGGTATCAATTTATTGACCGTGTTAGACCAAAAACGTGTAATATAAACACGTGTTAAACGAGGCCAACCTGTACTGTACATGTAATATTAAATATTAATTCGAGTACATCTACTACTACCGATAAATAAAACACGCTCAAAAGGACGATTTTCTGTATAAAATAATAATAATTATTATTTTTAAATTAAATGACCTCAAAAACCAAAAAGAAAATTAATAGACGGGTTACATTTACTACCGTAATAATTATTAATATCGCTATTAAAGCAAAAAAAAATTATCATTAGGTACCGGTATTATAAAATGTAACAAATATTTTGCCTTTTATTTGTGTTGAAAAAAGGCAAATTGATTTTAGCTGCGCAAAATTATTTATTTAAATCCTGTTAATCTACTCGTCATTTGTCAATAAGCGCTACTCTTAATCCTAGTTAAATCTCACTCTTTAAAAGATTTAGAGCAAAATTTAAGAACTCTCCTATTTATTCACAAGACCTAAGATGGATGGATCCGAGAAAAAGACAAACATTAAAATCAAATACACATTTTCATTTGATTATTTTTCGACTGATTTTTCAATTTGTCTTCGTCTTGAATACTGCAAGTGTATTTTAAATAATAAATATTAGGATCATAAAATTTTAGCTACATGTACTGCACGTAGTAGAAACTGTTTTCCTAAAAAATTTAACATTTGTTTTCTACGTGACATTCACAGTATCTTTTATTAATAAATTGTGAGTGTTCTATACCATCACAGGGTCAAAAGTTAATGCGCTTTGCCAAAAAAAAAAAAAACAAAATCTCAACAGTTCGTGAAAGATAAAATACCTCTTATTAAAGATTCAAACGAGTATGGATCTCTCGAGTAATAAATTCCTAGCATCTATTTACATTGACAGTGTATTATCCCAACGGAATTCAACAATTTGCATCTTAAAAAAAAAAGAATAAAACAAAAAAAAAAAAAAGTTACTATAAACTTAATAAAGTCTTCTTTTAAAAATAAAAAAAATACGCGCTTGATCTAGTTTTAAAAATGTAACGACGTCTTCAATTCCGCCAAACTTATTAACTTTTATCTAAAAATGCAAAAAAAAAAAAAAAAAATCTTCAAAAAGTTTGTAGATGTTATTAGATTTGAATGTTTCCAATACGTTGAAACATTTTCCTCGATATTCATCTTTTCAATTCCGCTGCCGCTCTCTCTACTGTAAATACTATAAATCTGTTTGATAGCCGAAATGACTGACGCGCAAACGTGAAAATAATATTGGCGACAGCTTTACATAACACTTACTATATTCACAAATATCACTATGTTGTGAACGCAAAAATAAATAAAAAAATATATATATATATATTTCACACAAAATCTCGCGCTAAACAAATACGGGTAAAGCAATTATACAGTAGATAGAGATACACATTCAATTGCGTGAAATTTACACTAGTTGCGACACATCATTAAAATTAATAAGCTATCAGCCTGAGTAAAATTAAATAGAAATAATAATAATAAAAAAAACTAGTATCTTTCAAAAACTGAATAATTCATTCGATCAAAAATGTTCAAATGTAAATTTTTCCTCTTATCTTTTTATTATAAAAAAAAAAATGATGGCCACTTGCTGCGTCGTTTCAATCGATCAATTTTTATAAAATATGCTAATTGGGAAAAGAAAAAAAAGAGCTGATTCATTTCATCAATCTTTGTCGACATTTACCTCAATTTATAACGGTGGATCAATATACTCCATTTACTTTATTTAAGCTGCAACTACATAACATAATATTAAATTACAGTTAAGAGTTTACATTGCACCTTCAATATTAAAGCGGAAGATCAAAAACTCTGTAATTTTAAGAAAAACAAAAGATGTCGACGGAGTAAATGGACATGCAAATTATAAATAATTTATCGGTTAATTTAACCAAAGACAAAACTTTTGTACGTTCACCCTTGATCCAGAAAGTGGTTTTACTCAAAATAATATCGTAGAAATAATAATTTTAATCTCATTTTGTAAATAATTGTTCGTTGCCGTGTCACGGCTTTAAATAAATTAAAAATCTGTAGATGTAGATTTAAAAATTTGGTGATAATAAAATATAGCTTGAAAGCCAGACTTAAAAGGAAACATATTGGAAAGAGGTTTTCATGGTCACTTCAGCGGTCAACGACCTACTCTTTCTCTACCTTCTTTCACTCTATTGT
>JAQGAZ010002266.1:0-19162 GCA_034692225.1 Polydesmus complanatus
ATTTTTTATTTTTGACGTCACCTGCTTTTATATGAACGCGGAGGTTGAAGGGGGGGGGAGAGGTTAGGGGTGTTGTTTGTTTGTGGCTTTTGTCCGAGCGAGCGAAAGGGGTGGCAACGCGCGTCACTGCTGTTGTTATTGTTGTTGGTGACGGGGGACAACCTTTTTACCCTCGCGGTTTTAATAATATAGTAGTATGGAGTGACGGTGGAAAAAAGAAAAATATTACCTTAAAAAATGTTTTTCTGCAGTTAGAGAGAGAGAGAGAGAGAGATGTTTGTCCAGATGAAATTTTTATAATAATGCAATAAATCTTGACTTTGAAAATGTCAGTATAACGAAAATTATTTTTATTTTTTCTGCGTGGATTTTTTTTAAAAAAAAAAAGTTTTTCGATATTTGTTGACCCGATTTTTCTGGAAATTAATAGAAACGGGAAGCAAAATCTTCCCCATTCGTTCATTAGCTTTCGTTTTAACGAAATATTAATAACAATTTCGTTATTCCGGCATTTCGCTGTCAATGTTATTGTTTATTATTTTGGAAGCGTTTTGAGGCCTACTTTTGTATCCAAAGACATTATTTATTCAAAAACTTTATGTTTCTACACCATTGATAAATGGGTGGTTATTTAAAAACAAGTCGTACGCATGCGCGTGGACGACCAAGAACGGTACTGTACTGGGTTACTTTGAGGTTGAGGGTCAATAACCCAAACAATGCTCAACGTATTTTTACTCAATACCCAATACTCTCGATTAATAATAGTTCTTAATTTTCGTTTTAAGTCCAAAAAAAAATTTTGACCGCGTTTATAACATTCAGATATTGTTATGACGTAATTTACGGTTTTTAATTTAATTTTTTTTTTTTAAAAAAAAGTATAAAATAATAATTATGAATGTTTTTAATTTTTAAATAGAAATTGATTTCAATTATTATTATTCTGGTTTTAATTATTAATATTTATTAATTTATCTAAAATTATAATATTTTTTGTAAGTTTTAAGAATTTCTTAATTTAGAAAATTTATTAATGTATTTTAATTCGTATTTAGTTCTATTGTTTTTGAACAGCGTGGTAATTAAATTAAATTAAAAAAAAAGTGAATTGTAATAAAGTTAATTTCTCGTTAACGATTTTATTTTCATTTGTTTATTCAAATTTTTTTTATTATTAGGCTACATGTACTCGCTATTAAAATTGGGTTGTCATAACATTATGAGTCAACTATACCAACATTTTTCGTGTAATTAAAATGTATCAAATGTTTTTAAGCGAAAAAAATGGGGCAACAAAAAGGAGTTCTTAACGAAGATGTAAAGAGTAGTGCATATTTGTGTCTCAAATAAAAGCCATTTTGCCTCACAAATTTAAAATTCTTGCATTTTGTTTCCCAAAAGACTAGGACCGATCAGCTGACATGGTTCCACTGACAAGCACTGTTTCTAAGGGTAGATTAGGGGGGGAGGGGAGCTTCTTCGGGAGGAGCTAGCATTAATTTGAACAAAGTTTTACGAAAACAGCTCATCTGTTGGATCGGCCTCCTTCTTTTTATTTATTTTTCCCGTTGGAATAGCAGGTGGCACTGCTGCTCCTTGTTTTTTTTTTATTCCGTTATTATTATTATTATTTTTTTTTTTGTAATGTCTGGGATTCCTGTTTTTGGAAAACATTTGCGGCTGATAATGACGCTATCGCAACCGATATTAGAATGATCGATGCCTAGCGCCCAACATTTTTAGTATGCATTGAATACCGGTATTTAATAGTTCAATAAATGTCAATATTTTATTTAAAAAAAAAAAGATCGAGTGAAGTAAAATCTTGAAACCAAAAAAAAAAAGAGAGAGAGAGAGAAAGGAAACCTCAATACCGTAGAAGAAGTTCAGTAGAGTGTGACTCGCAGGTGTAGCGCAATCGCATACAATAATATTGAAACTCCTGTGTTCAGTATAACGAATAATATAGTTAATATTGATATAAATTTTCGCGCTAATTAAGTGCAACATAACATTAACAATGGAAAAAAGTAGTTTTAAGTCTCGAAAATCGATTTTATTCTTAATCGTTATAACGAAAATTATAATTATAACTAATAAAAGTTTAATGATTTTTTTTTAAAAATTATTCTTCTTATAAAATAAAAAAATATCATAAAAAATTAGTGATTTAAAATTTGTTTATTTTTATTTATGAAATTCTCTTAATTACGTTGCTACAAAAACCCGGTCACCTTAATAGAAATTGTTTTTTTTTTTTTTTTTTTTTTTTTTTTAAATTAATAAAATTATAATACCGTGCTATAAAAAAAAATTTGGAACTTCCAACAAATTATTCAAAATTAATTCATAAAAAAAATGTAAACTTTTAACCATTAATTTTATTACGTCCACGTTAACGACATACCCATTTAAAAAAATTCTTCCGCAAACTTGGAATGTTGCAAGGTCATTTCTCATACTGTTCCCATTACGAAAGGAACAGTGAATCGCACACATTTTTTCGAAACAACCAAATGTTTGTTTTTTTATTATGTGCATAGAGGGAGGGGGAGTCAACTCTCGCGCACTTGGAAAACTTGGGCAACCTTACTCAACTAACATTTCAAAGCATAATAATTATTATAATACTGTAATTCTCAGAACAAGATAATACAGTTAATACCTGGCTTAATCCGGTTCCGCCAACATCCCGGATTGTTTGAAACCGGACCAATTATTATTATTGGTTCCAGAAAAAAAAAAAGATTTCGCTTTGTTATTCAATAATTAAAACGCGATTTTTTTTTTTTTTTTTAAAGTCATTACATATATTTCAAATGAGGATTAATATTTAACCATCACAAATGTACTTTGAGTATCTGCAATCAGAGTAGCGTCTTCGGATCGATGCAATAATCACCTGACAGGTACACGCAGTATTCAACGGGGTACCCCAGAAAAAAATTGAAATGCAGGATGTTTCGTACCGTATAACTTTAAAACCCTTAAAAATAAGCTGCCCAAAAAGAGAGTTGGCTGTAGTTAAAAAACCGATCATTTAAACCCGAGTTTCCGGACTCATCGAAGTCGGACTAAAAGCGAGGTATTCCTGCGTTGCCCAACCGCCTGTCGTGAGTAATGTATGTCTAAATACTCGCTGAATTTATATAAATTTCATCAGTAAGCAAATTTAAGCTGCAGCAGCAAGTGTTGGGCTATAAAGCACGAAAAGTGGTCCGGAGCAGCAAGTTGTACCGTAGGTGCTCGCTGCGTGTGCGACGAGGAAGTAAATAGGACGCTGTCTAGACGGGGGACGGGAGTGTAGGAGTTAGCGGGACTCAAAGGGTTAAACGGAGACAACAACTCCCGGGACCTGTTTTTCTACCTGCATTTTTTATTTCTCTTATTTTTTTTCTTCCTGTTCAATTCCTTTTTTTCTTCTTCTTTCGTCTCAACAAGTGTGAAAAGAAATTCAGGGGAAAAAAGCAGCCGTTATTATTGTTGTTGTTATTATTTGCGAACAGGGAGAGAAATAGATTTGAAAGTCTGCGCAGGCAGCCAATTCCCTTCCGCTTTTTTTTTTTTTTTCTTCTTCTTCTTTTTCTCCCAGTCTCCTTCTGAGCATGCGCGGGAGCTGCCTTCTCGGCGAACCAATCACTTCTTTCGTCCTCGTCAACCTTACGTAACACTCGGCGTTTACGCGCACTACATTTCGCAGCACGTGGGTTGTGTCACGCGTTAGCCCGCTGCTGCTGCTGCTGCTCCATGCTCTCTAATCACGCGATTAATTATCATTATTACGTCATACAGTGGATAACAATTATTAGGATTATTATTATACGCGTAACATTGTTTTTATGTTTTCCCAAGAAGATTTATTTTTTGTAATTATTATTTATTTATTTTCTTTTTCATTATTGATTATTTTTGTTTCGTGCAATTATCGATTACATTATTTCGTATTGATAACAATATATTTTTTTGTGGTATTAATTATTATTTTTGTTGATTTGTTTTTGCAGTTGCTATGACGGCACAGCCAACCAATGAATCTGAGCTGCAATTGTACAGGGTACTTCAAAGAGCGAATTTGCTCTCCTATTACGACACCTTTATTGGACAAGGTAAGCACATTTTTACTTTTCTTAGATAATTAAGCGCAAACTGGTAGGGGGGCGGGGACATTTTGGAGACATTTCTAGATATTCGTTTTCCAGATTATTTAATCGCGTGCTCGGCCAAAAAGTTGTTTTTATTTTGACATTTTCATCTCGTTTAATTTAAATTTTTTTAGCTGTTTTAGCTAATGGTTTTCTAGATACGGTAATTAAGTGCATATTAGTGACAAGTTTATTGTTTTTATTTTGAACATTCCTAGATAATCGTTTTCTAGATACGAATAAATCAAGTGCATATTACTGTAGCAAGGAAAGTTTTCATTTTTTTTAATTTTTGGAATTTTTGGATATAATCTATTGTATGATACTAGTTGAAAAAGTTTGCTTTTATTATGAATTTTTAAAGTATTTATACATTTTCTGGATAAAAATTTTCTAGACAATCAATAATTCATACTAGAATTTTTTCAAATGATTTTATACTGTGCATAGTAGAAAAGCAAATAAATTGAATTTAACTGCGTTTAAAAAATAGTACTCTATATTTAAAAAAAACACATAATTTTTAATTTCTATTTAATGATGAGACAGCGCATGCGCTGTTTAGAGTAATGGTAATTGTAGCTTTTTACGATTAATAGAAATTACTCAACCAAAAAAATAATTAACCTAATTAATTATTAAATGTTTTTTTTTTAATTTATTTAATTAACATTTTTTGAAATTATTATAGTTTTTAATATTATTTAATTTTAAAAAAATCATTTTTTTTAAATCATAATTTTACAAATTTTAAGGTAAAAATCAGTTTTTTTTTGACTTGTTTTTGAATACGGAAGTAGTGTAGAATGCTTTTTCCGAGATTATCTCTTAATTTACATGTTGGTGTTGAATGAGTGCGTTCGGCGAAAGCCTATCTAATCTTTGAACAAGTGTTTTGTCTACTTTTTGGTTTTCAATTTTTTTTTTTTAATTTTAAATTTCTTTTAGCACTTTCTCCGAGTGTTTATTTTTTCAACTGATCTTTTCCCTTATAAGGTTACTCGGCTTTCACCGTTTAAACTTTACTTCGCTCTTCCTATCTGCATTGTTTTTTTGTTTTTTAAATTATTATTAACGATAGCTTTTTGAACTGCTTCAACTTTCAACACACAACTCATTTCGAAAATGTTGATTTAACCTAATGATTTTATTATTATTATTATTATTATTGATTGATTTTATTTTGAGGAAGTGGAAAAACAAAAAAGTGGTAAATGAAAAGTATTGACAGTTTCTTTTATTAAAAATTGAATATTCTATTAAAAATTATTAAAGAATTTATTTTTTTTTTGGTACTGGTAATTAAAAATTATTTATTGTCGTTAGAATAGAACTTGAACAAACAGAAATAAAAAATTTGGTAGTTTGGGGCTTATTTACTTTTATTATTATTATTATTTTAAGGAAAAAAATTGAAAGTTAATTACATTTTTTATTGATTAAGTTTCGAGAAAAATTATTTTTATACTATAACTTAAAAGACAATTAAGATTTTTTTATTATTTAATATGCTATCTTTATTGTATTCGTCATTGTTTTGTTTCAGTAGTTAGTTAATTACAATCTAATAATAAAAAAAATTGCTAATTGAATTCAGAGAACAATTAATATTTTTTTCTTTTAATATTATTAAATACAGTATCTAAATTTTTCATTTATTAAATTGTTTAATTTTAGTTAATTTTATTTTTTAATTTGTTTCTTTTATTTTCATTAATTTTTTTTTTTGTTTAAATTTTAATTGTTATTTTTTAATTTAAAAACAATTAGAAATTGAAAGGGTAGAAAAAAAAATATTTGTAATAATTTTTTTTAAAAATTTTATTTTACGTTTAAAAATTGAATAAATAAATAAATTTGAATATACAGTAATAGGAAGAGATATAAAATAGGATGAAAGTACCAAAAACTCAACTGTCAAGAAAATCAGGTTATAATTGACTGAAAGTTTTTAAAATTTATAACAATTATACTATACTTTTTTCGTATTTATCATTTTTAATAGTACTAAAAACAAATTATTTTTAAAAACTGAACATTTGTTAAACATTTTTTAGACATTTTTTTTGAAAGAGGGCACTTTCATCTTTTTTTTATTTTCACTTTTCATCATTTGTATTACAATTTTTGCTACTTTTAAAACAATTATCAAATTAATTTTTTCTTAAATAAAAAAAAAAATAAGTTGTTTACATTTTTCTCTTTAAAAATTAATTTTAACCCTTTGAAATAATAAAAAAAAGAAAAATTGCAAATGATGAATTTTACTCGTAAAGTGAATTTAGGTGTTCTATTTTAAGCTGGAAAGGGGTAAACTACCTGTTACACGTGATTAGTCCAAGGGAGAGAGATAGAGAGGGAGGGAGAGAGAGAAATGTGGGGTGAGTAAAAAAATGTGGAAGGGGTTAAAAAAAATGAGAGGTTTATTTTTTTTTTATATACGTGTTTTTGAAGATCCTGTTTTGCCCAGGGTTCTCTCTCTCTCTCAATCCCTCTATCCATTCCTTTTTATAGCGCTATTGACCCCTCATCCGATGCGAATCGCAGAGGGGTGGAGGAGGGGAAATGTTTTTTTTTTATTTTTTTTATGATTGTTACCACTATTTTTTTGTTGCATATTATGTGATGCGATGGGGTAGTTGACTTTTCTATTTCACCTGATGCAGAGACAGAGAGAGTGAGGGCGGGTGATTAATCGTTTTTACCCCCACCGACATGTCCTTTCTCCCTCACTCTTTTTTTTTCTCTCTCTCTCTCTCGGAGCTTTTGCAAAACTTTTATTTATGCTGTTAACTCTTCACTTTGAACTAGAGAGAGAGCGAAATAGTGAGTGGTACCTGTTTAGAAGCGTTGGTTGTAGACACGAAGGTATTTCACCTGTAGCATGCCCATGCATTTCTTTTAAAAGGGGTGGGTTTTTTTTTTCAAAGGGGTAATTTTTTTATTTTTATTTTTGTTTATGAAAAGGGTTTTTAGGATATATTTTTTTTTCTCGGCTGAGATTTTTTTTTTTCTTTAAACTCTACAATATTTTTTTTATTTATATATTCGTGCACGTCGGTTTCAACATTCTTATTCATATTTTAATGGCGAGTATTTAATTCTAAAGTTGCATGTACAGTATTAAAAAAAAAAAAAAAAAGCAACTTTCTTTGTAGCGAAATGGAAGGGTATGGCGGAAAGGAAAATACAGTCTACCTGTGTTACGTTGAAGTGAAGAAATGGTTCAAAAAATAACATGATAATAAATTATGATGGAAATAACATTTTTTTTTTAATGCAATTTCTAAAAAATGTTTTTTTTATATATATAAAGATATGAATTAATTAAGATTTGTGTGATTCTATCAAGTTTGTGGTTTATCGAGATGGCATGGGGAATTCCATTGTATAAACAATAATTTCGTTGCATTGCAAATTTCGTTGTATAGTATTGAGAATTTTGTTGCATATGAAACTTCGTTGTATTAAATTTTTTTTTTTTTTTGCATAATAATTGAGAAATTTGTTGCACTGGAAAATCCGTATTGGGAATTTTAATACATTGAATTTTTTTTGTATCGAAAATTTTGTTGCATTGCATAATTCGTTATATTGAAAATGTTTTTGCATTAGAAAATTCGTTGTTCATGGATTGAGATTTTTGTTGCATTGGGTTCTTCGTTGCTTTTGCTGCACTGAGAATTTTGATTTATCTTGTTAAAATTGAGATTTGAGAAGTGTTTGGTACAATTATTGTACTCATAAGTTTAGAATTTCGCTGTAGTAAAATTGTTTTGAGAAACTCGTTGAACTGAAAATTTCGTTACATTGAAAGTTTCGTTGTATTAATAATCTAGAGTACTGTCACCTGTGGCACTAACAAATTCCGTTGAAAAAGTGTATTTTTCAGGTGCGAAATGACGTCATTTTCCGCCTTGGTTAAGACTTGGTCTAGTGGTTTAGACTCGTCGAGTAAACGGGCGAGTCGAGTGGAATTCTATTTCACTCGCTCGTTTACTCCTTCTAACTAAATCTAGCTGTAGTATAATTCCCAGCCATTTAGGACGCCATAATTTATCCACGTTGCATTTTATTGTACATAGGGTAGCATCAGATAAAAAAAAGAAAATCAAAACATAAAGCAACAACCGAGTACACTGTAGTTGTTTGCGTTAACGAAGAGTGTTAGTAGTTTGGTGTGTGGTTTGCGTCTAACGAGATGGTTAGCAGTAGTGATGACGTACATAGTACTGGTCGTATTTTCTACCACTCTTGTTTCGCACAGAGTCCTAATAAAAGGATTTGAATGAGGAGTAATTAGTCGCCGGTGTTGTCCCTATTGAGGCCGGTGAAGGTAGAGGAGCAGGCAGAGAGACTTATCTGCGGTTTTATTTGAGTACTCTGCTGGTAACTTAGTTGGGCCGCTGATTTAATGTCTCTTTTGTTATCTTCGCCATTTTGGAGAACCGTAATAGCCTTAACGTTTAACCGCATTCTCTCGCCATCACCACGCTTTCTCCCACTGTCCGTTTCCACGTCTTCCGGTCCGTTTCTCCAACCTCTCCCAACACACAACGCCTTCAGTAAGCGGATTACTACGCTCCATCTCTTCTCTATTGCTACGTCTATTTATTATTAATAATAAAAATGATAATATTTAGAACGTGCAACTTAATTGCGTCGCACGTTTAAATCTATGTCGAAGCTATCTAACAAAACTTTAATCCGACTTTGATCTACTTGTAATCCAACTTTTACAAGTCGTCTCCACCGTAGAGTAATGGCAATTTAATCTGAATTTACAAGAAATCTAATTTTAATTTATAAAACTTTAATCCGACTTTGATCTACTTGTAATCCAACTTTTACAAGTAGCCTCCACCGTAGAGTAATGGCAATTTAATCTGAATTTACAAGAAATCTAATTTTAATTTATTAACTTTTAATCCACTTTTAATAATTAATTGGTTTTTTGAATTTTTTGAACGGAATTTTTTTTTTTTTTTTTTAAATAATGCAAATGTTAATCCTGTACAACTTTTGTTATCTTGTGTTTTTAATATGCATTTGTTTGTGTTTGTAGGTGGCGATGATGTGCAACAGTTGTGCGAGGCGGGAGAAGAGGAGTTTTTGGAGATTATGGCTCTGGTGGGCATGGCCAGTAAACCACTGCACGTCCGGCGATTGCAAAAAGCTCTGCAAGAGTGGGTCAACAATCCAGGTAAGACACACGCTTATTTTTCTCTTATATTGACATCGCGCTTATCTCTTAATTATACTTTTACTCCAACCGCTTTAATCACGTTTAGTGTTTGCGGTGGTTTCTACGATTCAATTTAATATGATTTACACGAGCGGTTTGGTTTGACGTGTCGGCGATCGGAATCACTTTCCTTTAAAAAGTTTTTTTTTTTTTAATTATTAAAAAAAAAAATGAAGTTTATTTCTTAAATTTTGTGGCAAAAGAAAAAGAGAATTGAAAATTTCATTTTAATGACGTTAACGCTGTCTGACGTCAGTAATAATTATCAGCTGAGAATTTGTGTAGGGCCTATATTTTTGAAAGCTCTGAATTCGATGTTTGGCGTAGGTGCACAACAACCTAAATGCGATACTTAATAACAATAATAATAATAAAAAAAGTATTTATCATATTATCGTTGTTTTTATTATTATTTACGATAGGAGGTTTTTTTTTTTCTCTCTTCTGTTTCTATTTAGAATTGAAAATGAATCGGTTAAAGTCATAAAAGGGTTCAACTTTTTTTTATAGAACTGTTAAATAATTCAGCGCACATTTCGTCGGTGTCTTTTACGCACTTGATTTTGGTCAATTCTCTTACCCCCTTCCAAAAAAAAAAAATAATTATTTGAAGGTGTATTTATTTATTTGATAGATTTTAATTTGCATTCAATTAACCGGTGTTGTTAATAGATTTAGTTAACCAATCGTTGACACGTTTTGAATAAATGAATTTAAAAAAAAAATTTATTTGATATTAAAAGCTGATTTCTAATTAGATTTTAATTTTAATACCAGTAGCTGCAAAAAAACAACATGATGGTGTAAAACTATTAAACTTAGGTAACATTTTATTGCACGCAAATCTTTAAATTTTTAGAGGTATATCGTGCATTTTTATACGAATATTGCAGATTTTTTGAATGGCAAATCCTAATAACAGGCGGAAGTTAGAAACTAGATTTTCGGACACCCGGTACCGTAATATTAAACTCGTCTTAAAAAAAACCGCGACGTATTTTTTAAGTGCTTTAAAAAGTTGTCAATTTGCAAACCTCTAATCTTGACAAAGCTTTTAATAATTAATTTGTAAATTCTAATAAAGCGACTAGTCCGTCCACTTATTTTTTTTTTTCACCTATTTTATTTTTTAAAAAAAAATAAAGCAAAGTTTTTTTTTTTCTTCTTCTATTTTTGAGTTCGTCAGCTGTATAAACAGCAGTAAGCGAGGCTTTTTCTTTTACACCCCTGTACACGTACATGTACCGTGTGGTGAGTATTCTGTTACGCCACAATGGTGTTTCTCGGTGGGAGAGACTCTCGCTCACTTCTCCTTGTATTTTTAATCTTCGGGATAAAAAGTCAAGAGGTTCCAGAACAATACCCTCCCCTCAAAAAAAATAACACTTTTTTTATTTCTTATAAAAAAAAATATCTCAACAATAAAAAAGCTTAAAAATAGTTCGCATAAGAAGAAGAAAAAAGAAAAGCTTTACTTTAGCGAGAATCAGTGTTGTCAGACGCAGAAGAAAAATGTACGTGCATTGTACAACGAAAGAAAAAATAATAATTTTTTTTTTTTTTTTTTTTTTGCTTGGTTAACGGAAAAAATTTGGTTTTTCGAAATTAAAATATGATCGATACTGCGAAATTCCTGAGTTTTCCAATGTTTGGTGATATTCTTGTACTTGCTTGCATTGTAAAAAAAAAAACCCTCTTTGTATAACGAAATTTCTCGTACAACGAATTTTTTTTTGTTTTTTTAAATTGATGCATTATTAGTATCATATTACTGTACCCAGTAATTTTTAGTTGTAATAACCAGCATTTTCATTTTCATTTTTTGGTGGAAATAAATAATCGTGTTCGATACAACAAAATATCAGAGTTTTAATAAAATGCTGAATTTTAATTATTAATTTGAAATATATACAGTATATATTTTTTTTTTGGCTAAAATTTTAAATTTTTTTACATCAGAATAACGAAAGCATTTACACGTAGGCCTACATACATAACAAAACCAAAAATAAATTGTGGCACAGTACAAGCGTTAACTGTAGCAAGTGCAGTGCATACAGTATGTGGTCTGGAGATTTTAATGCACTTTACTGTTATTAAAATGGCAATAGGCTAATTATCGTACGTGATTTTTTTTTCGGGTACTTTTTAAGTTCCAAAAAAAAAAAGTAAACTTTCACCAGTTCAGTTTTTTTGCTGAATTTCTTCCAAATACTTTATTTTATTTTTTTGGTTGCTAACTTTGAGCCTTTTATAAGATATTTTTTGCTCGTTTTCATTCTCCATTTCCCTTTCTATTTTTTTCTTCTAATATTATATCTCTTTCCCATCGGCTACATCACCGCACACTCATTTTTAATACTTTTTTTTTTTTTTTTCTTAAAAAAAATTTCGATTTAATTTTTTTGTTTCTATTCGAAAGAGGATTGGGTGGGAGTGAGTGGGTGGGTGGGGAGTTTTTATTATTAAGTATGGCTAAGGTGGCCGAGGCAACGTGCAAAAAATATAGAGGGAGCTAAAATTGCAGACAGAAATCTTCCCACTCTCTCTCTCTCACTCTTCAACCCCCACACCCATCCCTTTCACTCTCTCTCCGTACACAACATTCGCTCTAGAAAAAAATATGATATTTTTTTTTTGATTACTACACGTTATCAATTACTGTCAAGAAGAAAAAGCGAAGAAGAAGAAGAAAAAAAAGTAGTGAAGGAGTTAAAATATCCTCGAAAAAAAAAATGTGGAGAAGAAGAAGAAGAAGGGGGGAGTATTGGGAGAGAGAGAGAGGGCTTTCAGTCTCGGAACATTCATCTAGAACTGAAGAAGAAGAAAAAAAAAAACTAACCATGACGAACAAACATGTACACAAAAAACGTTTGCTTTTCGCCAGAATTAGTTTTTGGAGGAGGCTGACGTGGGGGGTGATGATGGTAAGTGGGGGGTGGTGTGGTAAGGGTAGGTGGTGGTGGTACGAGTGGGTGAGGTGGAGATGAGAGAGCCAATGCCATTATTATTTTTTTGTGTTTTTGTTTTCGTGCATGAAAAAATATCACGTGTGGGGGTAAAGAGATAGAATTTCTGGCGAAATTAATGAAAATACATGTACAGTGTAGTACAGCTTTTTACTTTGGGTAATATTTTGGAATAGAAACTAAATTTAGAATTATGATAATAAGAGTATCGGTGTATGAAAATTTAATGCAGAAAAAAAATTGGTTTTAAAAACTGACGAGAAAAAAAAATTTGGTTCAGAGCTTAGAAAAACAGTGAAAAAGTTTGTGTAAAACTGAGTAATTGATAGTTGGAAACTGGTGTAGTAAATATTAATTCAAAACTGTAAGAATTAGTTCAAAACTGAGAAAAAATACATGTAAGTCAAAAACTGAGGGGGAAAAAATGAGTAGAAATAAGTATAAAAATGAGTAAAAAGTAGTTCAGAATTGAATAAAATTTGGTTAAAAATTGAATAAAAATTAGTTAAAAATTGAATAAAAATTAGTTAAAAATTGAATAAAAATTAGTTAAAAATTAAATTTAAATTAGATCAAAATTGAATAAAAATTAGATCAAAATTGAATAAAATTAGTTCTTAATTGAATAAAAGTTAATTCTAAATGGAGAAAAAAAATTAGTTTAAAATTGAAGCAAAATATGTTCAAAGTGGAGTATAAATTAATTCAAAATTCAATAACAGGGAATTCTTAATAGAGTAAAAAAAATTAAAAAAGTTTCGTAAAATTACTGACAATAAATTCTCAACTGATAAAAAATCGATTCAAAATTGATAATTAAAAAAAATAATAATAATAATTTTAAAAATAATTTAAACCGGGGAAAACCAATTAAAAATTGTGTTAAGTAATAATAATTTTGAAAATAAATTAGGATTAAATTTACATTTCATGCAAAGTTTTGCGTAACAGCTTTCATTAATTAAATATTTAATAACGCGTATCAAGCGTTTCACAATGATAATTATTTAAAAAAAGAGCGATTAAAAAAAAACGTTTTTGTATTAAAAAAAAATGTTTATCGAAATTGAGTAAGAACTCGATTAAAATTGAATATAGTTAAATCGATATTACGGCTTTTAATATATTTTTTTTTTATTTTTATTATGTCTGACTGATAAATTAATTATTTTTATATCGACCTACTTTTTAAATCCATTTTTATTTTATAAGTGTAAGAAAAAAAAACCTTTTTTTTATACCGTATTGTAATTTATCTATCTATTCTTCTCTCACTCACTCACTCCTTCTCTCTATTTTTTATCGGCTATTGGATTTATTTGATCCGATTAATTAATGAATGACCTGATTGTGAAAGAGTTAAACTGCGTCTGATGGAGACGACGAGGTGTGCGCAGACGACACGGAGTCACGTGTTGTCCGAACCCCTGGCATTAAATCGCCACTGGTGTATTATTAACGCTTATTAAGACTGCTTTTTGTCTATCAAATAAGACAAATAGGTTTTTAAAAGTAGATTAAAAACCTAAATTAATCAACGGTTATTCATTCCCAACCAATTTTTTTATTATTATTTA
The DNA here is from genome assembly GCA_034692225.1 of Polydesmus complanatus. Lineage (NCBI taxonomy): Eukaryota > Metazoa > Arthropoda > Diplopoda > Polydesmida > Polydesmidae > Polydesmus > Polydesmus complanatus. Next base: position 13,937 of record JAQGAZ010002266.1, read on the forward strand.
TTGATGTTATATTCAGACCTCGCTTTGCGTCATTTCGCCGTTATTTGTTTTATGGGGCGCAAAACGAGACTCGAGAGTATTCGACAAACGTTTTCCATCGCTTTACAAATTGAATAGTTTCACTGAAATTGAGCATCAACTTATCGAAAGTTGAGTAAAAAATTATTTAAATTGAGTAAACACTTTGATCGAAATTTGAGTAAATCGAAAACTTATAATATCGAAAATAAGTACATATAAACTTTCAACTAAATCGAACAAAAATGGATTTTAAAATTCAAATCTCGAGTTAAAAACTTGAGTGAATACTCGTCGAAATATGAGCATATCTGTTACAATATCTCGAATTTAAAATCGAAAAAAAAACCCACCTTCATCGAATATTCGCAGTAAAAACTTTCCCAACCGAAATTGATTAAACTTTTCATGGAAACTGCATTAATAAATTATAACTTAAACATTTTTTTTTTTTCATTACTGTATTTAAAAAAAAAACCTGAGTGGCAACGAAGTCTCGAAAAACGTCATCGTTTCTATGGTTCCTATTTTATTTTTTTTTACTAGCTTTTTTTTTTTTTTTGTGAAACTTTAAAATAATAATAATAAAAAAAATGGGAGATATTTTTTTTGTTGTTGTTGTTGGTTGGGGTATTCGTTCTCTTTCTCCTTCAACGCATTTTCGCAACAGCATTAACCCCTTTGACACTCAAATCAAAATTCCAAAAAAAAAAAAAAAAATGTTTTATAAGTAATACCGACGTGAGATTTATGCCTCCCCCTTCCTCTCCCCCCTCCCTCCTCCCCTGCGTAAAAAAAAATGAGGACGAATAGATAAAAAAAAAAAATTGGTTGGTTGGTCAAAAGGAGAGCCATCGAAAGAGTTGTATAGTGTGGCACGTAAAAGGGGTAAATATAGGGTGGTGCAACGAGAGGTAAAGGTGTTTTCAGTTTAGCTGATCTCTCCCTCTCCTCCTCTCTCTAACTTACGTATAAGGTAAGGGAAGAATTATAAAGAAAAAGAACAGAAGAAAGGAGTAAAAAAAAAAAAAAAGAGTTAAAATTCATTTTTTTTTGTGTGTGTAGTTGTGTTGGTTGGGGAAGTTGTTTGTTTTTTTTTCTCTCTCTCTCGCAATTTATTCTTCATCGTATACACTTTTTAATAAATAAAAAAAAAAAAAACTTGCGAATACGCTTAAGACGAATCGTTGAACATTTTGCGAGCGATTTCGTATTATCCGGAAATTTCGTGAAACTCTTTAAATATTCGTTTTAAACAGTTTTTTTATCGATTAATTAGACAAAAATGGTGACGAATTTTGATGTAACGTTCAGTTTTTTAACACAATTTTTTTTAATTTTCTAGCTCTAAAAAAAAAATTATATTACAGTAATTTTTTTTGAGCGGAAGGCGAAAAATTTGTTTTAAAAAGATTTTTCGTTGAACGTTAAATTTTCAACCAGGCTCGAACAAAAATTCGTTTTAAAAAAGTTAATTAAATAAACCGATAAATCTATTTTCACTAATTTAGATAATAATTATTTTTGTTTTTTTTTAAAAAACACGATTTAAAATATGGATTTTTTAAATTGTTTTTCCGACTAATTTTTTACCTTATTAAACACGTGAATAAGTGAAATTTGCATATACTGTACACTGTAAACATCTCATGTTTACAAAGCAAGGAGAACGTTTAAATCTAGTTTTTGCACCAAATTGAGGGGTTAAAATTATTGCTTTTTCAACGTGCAAAATAAATTCAAAATTAAATTTCTATCTCTATTTTTAAAGAATTTTTCTTATACCTCGATTTTACCATCTGAAAAATAAATTGCCGGTGGAAAAATGGACTTATCTGCTTATTGCTGTTTTTCCCCCCTCTTCAATTTTCATTTAATATTAAAACTTGGTGAATCAGACTTTGTAGTAGTATTTCGTTTTAAGCGTAGAATAATTTTCTTCTTATCCGTGTTTGCACTGTCTTGTTATTGTATATCTCCCTCATGGAAGAAGTAGAAAAAAAAAGTGGGGAGTGAAAGAGTGATCGGACGCTGATAGATCGATGGAGAAAAGCAAAAACACAATTTTTTTTTTCTCTCCTTCTAAAAAGCGCAAAATTTTTTTTTTTTTTTTCTTTCGATTCTTTCTTCGTCTTAGATTTTTTTTCTTCTTCGTTTTCGGTGTTGGTTGGTAAAGAGTTGAGTGCACTGCTGAATCAAATGAGGTTAGAGCTGTGGGGGGTTTCGTTTTTGGTGCGCAAGGGGTTGATGATGATGATGATGGGTGGAATCAGGTCAATACACAATTTTTTTTTCTTCATCTTCTTACACCTAACTAAAAATCCCTTCGAACAAACTCTGTGTGTTGGTTGTGTTTTTTTTATATACAGTGTACACCCTTATTTTCTTCTCATATTTTAGTTTATTTATCATTTTTTTTTTTTTTTTTTGGTATCGTATTTTTTAATATATATTTTTTTTTTTTTAAGTTTTTTTTGGGGGGGTAGACTTTTATTGAAATAGCACGTTTGTAGTTGTGCACGCACACACACATGTGCAGCAGCAGCAGCGACAACAACAACCCTTTTGAAAAATGAGGTGCTGGGGATACGTGAGTGGTGGTGGGAAATAAAATGAAAACATTCGAGAGAGAGATGAGAGATTTTTTTTATGGCTACGTTTTTTATAATAGGTTTTAATGGTAGCTTTAAAATGTTTTTTTTTTTGGTTTAAGATGGACATAGCTTTTAACACTATTTTAATTATTAGTTGAAGACGACGACAACCACAAAAAAAAAATAGTTTATTACGATTTTATTGTCGATGACGATGATTTTTTTTCTTTAAAAGAGAGATTTGGAGGAAATTTGCCAGCTTATTGTATTACGCTTTCGAATTTTATGAAAGTTTTTTTTTTCTAGTTTTTATCATATTTTATTTAATTATTATTAATAATAGATATTTTTTCAATTTTGACAAATTTAATAGGCGGTTTTTTTTTGTAGATATGGTCTGTGTGTGTGTTTTTTTTTGTTTTAGTTTTTGAGATTTTTTTGTGTTAGTTTTGAAACTTATTTTTAATAGTTAAGAGACTAGTTTTTAGTACCCAGTAGTTTTGAGGATCATTTTGTGGTTCATGTACTGTTGTGATTGTTTGTTTTTTTAATGCAGTACAGTTTCAAGATTTGTTTTTCTTGAGTAGTTTTGAGACAGTTTTCTTTCTTCGAGACTTCGACTACAGTATTATTTTTATGATTATCGTTATATTAGTTTATACTCGTATAGATTCGAGACAGTTTTTTGTTGTTATTTTGAGACAATTTTTTGTGCTTGTTTTGAGACTGGTTTTTTGTAGTACATTTTTTGAGATTGCTCTTTTTTTGTTTTGTTAGTTTTGAGACTTATCCGTAGTAGTTCAGAGACTGTTTTCAGTACCCAGTAATTTTAAGAATTGGTTTTTTTAATAGTTTCAAGCTTTGTTTTTTTTTTTTTTGAGTAGCTATGGAGACTGCATTTTTTGTAATTTTGAGACAGTTTTTTTTTCTAAGAAGTTGTTTTGAAACTGGTTGATTTTATTTTTACTATTTTTATTACTACAAATGTATTATTATTTTTTATTATTATGTAGTTTATATAAATTGGAGACAGTTTTTTGTTGTTATTTTGAGACAATTTTTTTATGGTTGTTCTGAGACGATTTCTACTGTTGTTTATTTGAGATTTGATTTTTGCAGTTTTTAGACGATTTTTTGTTGTTGTTATTTTGAGACAGACTTATTTCTTGTAGTACATACAGTATTAGAAAATTTTGTGTTGTTGTTTAGAGACTAATTTTTTTTGTAGTTATGAGACGGTTTTTTAAAATAGTTTTTAGAGTACAGTACTGTATTTCGAAGATTCTTTTTTAGGTGTTTTGAAAATACATGACTGCAGTTCTTTTAATATGAAGCTGCACTAGTTTGAACACTGTTTGAGACTGTTCTGTTCAAGCAGTTTCGAGACTGGTTTTCTTTCTAGTTTTTTTTTTTTTTTTTGCAATTTAAAAACTTTTTGTTTGACAAATTTTAAATAATTTTATTTTAGAGATAATTTTTTTTGTCTATTCTTAATGAGTGACTTTTGAGTGCTCGGCCCATTAGATTTAGTTACACATGAGATGCTTATTTTTTTATATATCGGGCAGAAAAATATTACAAAAATTTGTTTTTAAATTTCATTATTTTTTTTTTTTAAACATAAATTTTTTGTTTACATTAATAAATGGCAGACATTAAGAAATTAAACTTCAAAAAAAAAAAAGTGCACTCGTGTCACGCTTAATTTTTTTTTTTTTTTATATTATTTTCGGCGCTTTTAATGTCATTTATGTTTTAATTAAGGCTTTATTATAATTTTAATTAATTTTTTAATAATGAAAATAAAAAAAACAAGTTTTATCTTAATGGATTTTTGTAATTAAAGAGCAAAAAAATTGTCAATTTTTTTTTATTTTTCCTTTTAAAAAAACGCGTTATTTATATAACTTTTAAGTGGAACAAATTACCTATTTTTTAATCGAAAATTATTTAAATTTGATTGATTAATTATTTTTAAGTGTATTTTTATTACTTTCGTTTCATAAAAAAATAAATATTAAATTCTATTTTTAGGATTATTTATTTATTTTAATTTTTTTTTCATTTTTGTTTCTAAGAAAAACTCGTCTCATTTTCAAACTTATTTTTCTTATTTTTTTTATGGTTCTTACATTTTTTTTAATTATAATTTTGAGAAGAAGTCGGTAACGTCTCATGCTGATTTTTTTTTTTGCCTTACTCTTTATGATTCTAATTTTTTTTTGTTTTTTGTGACGTGAGTTTTTGTGCGGCAACGATCGAAGGAAGCGCAGTAATGCATCGTTTTTATAACTGCAGTTTCGTTGTTTTTTTTTCCTATTCGAAATTTTTTTTAGTGGAATTCCGACTGGAAATTGGTCGATGGATGGATGCAACGTGCACGTCGAAAACGCCGAACAAAAAATATACCATCTCCGTTTTTTTTTCTTGGTATTTTTTGCGTTGGAAACAATTTTCTTTACGCCGTAGAGTGCTTCAAAAATTGCATTTTCAAAAAGCGCATTCACACTGAGCCGAAAATTCTAGAAATTTGTTTTAATTTAATTTAATTTAATATATTTGACGCCCCGCTTGAGGCAAAGAATTACAGACATAGAAACTTTTGTATAAATGC
>JAQGAZ010002267.1:0-19136 GCA_034692225.1 Polydesmus complanatus
TATGCTGATAGGCGTCTATGGGAAATTCACTTTTTGCGTTTTTGGGGCCTGTACGGCAGAGTGGGGCCACATTTTACTTTTATTAAACAGCAAATAAAACTTGATTATGTACAGAAAACATGTGTTTTTATTGAAATTGTTTATCACATTTAATTAATAAAATATTACGTCATGAAACCGCCCTATTCAATATGGAACACCCTGTATTATATTAATTTTCCAAAAATTTTATGAATGACGTTCTTACCGAGTTAAAAGTGGTTTTTATTTCAATCAACATTTTGACTCAAATAAATATGATAGATAAAGTAGATGCAAAAATAGTCGGCCTATTAAAAACAACCGGTACACTACAAAATATATTTTCATTTCCATGTACAAAAAAAAAAAACTATCATAAAACATAGATTAAAAGTTGGCAGTATATTTTTGGTGTTTAAAAGCGAACTAAAAACGAGTGTACAAAAAAGTTTTGCATTAGACTATTCTCCGCCTCAACTTTTATGCTCGGTCTCCAGATACACTTAAAAAAATAAGATTTTTCTCCAGTTAATTTATCGACGCAAGAGGAAAATCAGTCTGTTAGAACGTTGCGTGTTCCCCTTTCTTGCCTAATACAATGGCATACGTTGAAACCATTTAATTAGCACTACACTGCAGTTTAATTACCCCATAAGCATAAATTAACGGTGGACATCTATCATTTGCCTGAGCCCCTCATATAAAGAGCTTTGATGGCGTTGAAGAGGGGAAAGGGGAAGAAAAAGAATAGGAAAAAGAGATAAAAGTCGGTATGGTACCTTACAAGCAGCGGCTAGAATAAAAACAAGATGGATGCTAAAGATGTACATGATTATAGAAAGTTCTTAGCGTGACTATAACAGCGTCGTTTGAAGATAATAAGGTGTTTCATCCAGCACAACATCACACCTCCGCACACCCACTGCGATGAGTAGCACAACAACATCCTTAACACGTAATAAGACATCTGTAAACACGAATTTACTCAGCTTTCAAGACACTACATAATCACTTCAATGTGACCCGAAGTAAACACGAAGTCATATTTGGTGCGAAATGAAGTTAATGAACTGAGTCCTAACATTTATATCGCTACATAAAAGTGTTATTTATCCTGGAGTAATTCATCTATACAAAACTATTCAATCATAATCGCAACATTTATTGAAATAAAATTGCCAATGCTACTAACAGCAGGTTTGTCACCTGGAGCGGTACCTCACTTATTGATCCGCAAAAATTTCGGAATACTTAAAAATAAAACTAATCGAAAAATTTAATAGCCTTCTTGAGTATGTACAAAATGATAATTGGCTCCAGGAGAAAAAATTTTTCAATGTTTTTCAAATAAATAGAATGCGATTAAAACGTCTTTGCAAATTTAATGTTTTAAAAATGCATGTTTTCCACATTTTCTTTTTGCAGTTTAAATTGATACAAATATTTAATCATCACAAATGGACTCTGGATCTGCAATCCAGAATAGTATCTTTCACATGTATACAAATTAAACTAGGCCTGATAAGTGCATACCGGTGCTGTACATTATACAACGGAGAACCCCAGACGAAATTGAAATAACTCTAAAACCGCATATAGCATAACTTTAAAACCGCACAGAAAATAAATTGCACCCAAAGAGACTTGACAGTATAAAATGATCATCTCTGTATGAAAAAAATGATTTTACAGTACCGGTATACTAATAAATTTTTAAAAAGTTTCAAACCGGACTACTGTATGGTGAATCCGGACTGAGCGTATTACTATATTCTTATAAGCCATAGAATAATTATATTTTTTGTTACGGTTTCCTTTTAAACACAAGTTCAATGACAATTAAACTACAGTAGTTTATTAAGTAATCTCAAAAATCTAAAACCGTAAAATTAAAAATCTTAAAAATAAACGAAAATAATTAGATGACAAAAGAAAAATACAGTAGCGGCTTTTTTTTTTTTTTTTAAAAAAATCCTTTACCGGTGTTAATAAAATTTTTTAATAATTTAGGTTATTTTTTGGGATTTTTGCTTTCAAGGTTCGGGTCTTGTTTAGTCTACGACCCAAGCCGATTTCAAAACGATTTGAACACGATTTTAATCGGACATGACATTATAAAGCACAACCCGTGCCTCACAGCACGAGTGGCGCTTTATATAGTCGTAGCTGATAAACCGCGGGTAAAATGATGTATAGGCTAATGATGTAATTATATTGCAAGCACAGCACGTGCTGTGGATGCAAATCGCCACGAAAAAAATAATGCCGCGAATTCATTTCATAACCGATTTTGAGACGATTCTCGTGCGCTGAAATCGTTTTGAAATCGGCCTGGGTCGTAGACTAAATAAGACCCCAAGGTTCAAATATGGAAAAAAATTATTACTGTATTATAGCATTGATGCATAAGACTCGAATGCTTCAATTGCAATTTTAACTAGTTTTTTTTTTTTTTAATTTTATGTGAGATATGTTTTAATTAGAGAGTGAGTCTAAACCATTTAACAAGCAAAAACTATTTTAATTAAATTCCATGCGCAAATAAAAAAAAATCAACTTTTCAAGTCTCGGCATATTTACTTATCGTGTAGACAAAACACCTCTAAGACTAAAAAAATGCAAGATCCGAAAAAAAAAGCCATTGCAAACATTTGAAAGTTTAAAGAAAAAGCATTCAAATTAAATAATAATCAAAGTTAAACAAATTACGAGTATTTTCTCGCTATTATACGTGCAAACTTAATTATTATTGTATGACAAGCGCCTACATCTCGTTTTTATATCTTCTTTAACGGAAAATAATAAAAAAAATGACTTGCTAAAAACATAGATTCTCAGTTTTAAGTGATGAGTAATGCTCCGGTACCCACAATAAATAGCAATTTACCGAAAAGTCATTCAATTGAATTTTGGGGGAGTTTTAAACGAATTAAACTTCGCTTCGTTTAATTATTTCTCGTCATAAAAAAAAAGTAGGCTATAAACCGAATCTTGTGTGGGCATCGATCAGCTCCAAAACAGCGCCATTTAAAAATTACAATTTTCCCTTGACAAAGGTTCCAGCAATTGATAAAGGCAAAAGGAAAACGCGAATCGGCAAATAAAGCGGAATAAACATATAGTAAATAATGAAAGAGTGAGATGAATTAACGTTGGCATACGTGCGAAGATGATAGAAATACCCAAAGAAAACGATTTTTTTTTCTTCTTCTACTTCTTCACTCTTTCTCTCTAATCCTATCGTATAGAAAATTTGTTGTAGAAACACGGGATTTGACTGCTTTCCACGTCTGCAAATTTTTTTTATTTTTTCTCGTTCCTTTTTTTTTTATTTTTATACCGGTATTTTTTTTGTCGTTGGCAGCTCGCTTCGATTATTTTGAACACCTCCACATCCAATCCCTTATTTCCACCATCACACCAAAACTCCTTCCCCCTTCCACCCCCATACTTCTTCATCTTCTACGCCTAAAATACGTTAAAGCAAGATAAACACAAAACAGATCAGGCGTGTTCTGAATCATAATTGGGATCAACGAGTGACACGCTGGCTGCTTAATCACATGCGGCATCACAAATCAGCTCCAATTCCTTTCTTCCATCCACACACAAAAATAAAAAAAATAAAAACTTTTTTTTTTAAAAAAAAGAAAGAAAAAAAAATAAATAAATAAAATAAAAACTTATTTTTCTCAATGCGCTATCGTCTCATATTCTCTTATTTCCACCCATCTCACCTCACCCTATATTGCCTATATACACCCCATCAACCCCATACGTCACCTTCACCACTTTCACTTCATCCGACGATTTTTATGTCTTCCACATACTTTTTTCTATCTATCCTTCCTCTCGCCTACTGTACTTTGCTTTTTCCTGTTCGATGCGCTCAATGCCAAACAACGATAACACATCAACCTATATTTAAGTTATAAATGAGAGCGAAACAAACACAAACACATATCCAAAGGAGTGTAATAAAGGTAAAACCTTTCATATAGGAAATTACTCCGCGCAATAAAAGATGGTACTAAATTTCGATTTGTGATCCATCCTTGTTAGTAAGAGAAAAAGAATACAACGTATACACACAAAAAAAAAAGTAGAAGAAAAACAGGGTGGAAGATGAGGAAGTAGGATGGGTTAAAACGAAAAGGCGTCGAATACGACACACGATAATGATGGCGATGAGCGGAAGCAATAAAAAATACATCGAAAAAAGAAGAAGTTTCCCAAGATTTAGATTTTATTTGAACTGAATAACTACGTTTAGAAAAAGACGGATGGAACAATCCCTAAGGAAAAAATGCATCTGCATTTTTGTCTACGTCTTTTTTCGCGCCTTTCCCCACCCCTACACCCTTAACCCTCCGCCCCCAACGTTTATTACGACTAAAATTGACAAAGTAATCGCATTCATTCATAAAGAGTCTGCGATGTCAATCGAAAATAATTGATGATTTCAAAAAATAAAATTGAGTTAAAATATAAAAAAAAAAAAAAGTAGGAAAAAAAATTCTTAAAAATAAAAAGAGAATAATAGCTTCGATTTACCCCACTTGAACACCCGGATTGAAAAATATTCTTTCGACGGGTGACTAAATTATTGCAAAAAAAAAATCAATAGTCTGTTGCGTGGTAGTTTCGATGTCATAAACTGAGCTTAAACATCATTGTTACAAGTGTACTCCAGAGTGCGCGCCGATACCAAAAAACACTCTTGTATCCATTCAAATTTATAGACGGTAAACAAACTACTGGAAGAAGAAAATAAATAATCGCTATTTACACTTCAATTTCCATTCTTAATCCAATTCCAAACTGTAAAGTAGCTTGCAATGGTGAAACAGCAAATTACTCCGCTGTTGCTCGCAATAAACAAATAGCATTTCACTCAGTATTGTTCGCAATATTGTAATGTACACTATTATTTTTCCAGCAACGTCAAAACTGCGCTCGAAACATGACTAGGAAAGGTCTTCTAACGTTATTTTACACTTCACATTGAAAGTAAGATTCATACAAATCACAAAATATATCATCATTGGGAATTAACTAAACTTGAATCAAGCTTTAACTCGATACCGGTATTCTTTTCAGTAAACTATAAATACATTTACCAAATTAATTTAAAAAAAACAAAAAGTAATTATTTAATGTAGTTATAGATCAGTTTTTAAACATTTCTAAAGCTAACAGTTGTTTTTAAAATTTTAATGCTGATTTGAATCAAAAATGCAAGAAAAGTATAAATTCTTTTATTTAAATTATTAATGTTTCAACCTAAATATTATGATCTTACCACAGTCCTGCTCATAACTCAGTCTCTACCAAATTAAAAAGTGGTGCTACCGTTAGTTTATTTTAAAAAAAAACTACTGTATTAAAATGAGTGATAAAATTGAAAATCCCGCCATTATAATGCTCCACACTCGGCTGCACATTTGGCTCATTTAGAATTAGGTTGGTCATTTACGACTAATTCTTGGCTCATTTGGAACATTTTGCTTCCCTTGAGTATCGCTTCAAATAGCTTCTTGGAATTCAGTTACCGGTACTCGCCAACATGGCTACAAAATTTAGGAGCCTCGAGATATTTTACGTATACGAAATCATATCTTAGAGTACTAGACGATTAAAGATTTTTTCGTCTTAAATCAATTCATCCAAAAATGAAAATGACGAGACTACTACGAAGGCCTATAAAGTTCATTAACAGGTTAATGCGGCTAATAGACTAACGCTAGATAATACGGAGTATTGTCTATGTTCATTTCTGCCTAAAAAAAAAGCGAACTAATGACAGTGTTTACTGATAATGTTTACCTAACCTAATCTAAAATACCGTAAACACATCTCATGGGCGTTTTGATGCATCGTAGATTTTCCGGACATTTGTATGTGCCACCATTTTTAGTTAAAATGAAAAAGCTCAATAAATGGCATACAAATTTATTAATGTTAGTTATCATCTACTCAGACTCTGCTGCTTATTTTTAAACTATTAGCGTATAGCGCAATCTTCCATTTGGCATTTGAAATAGCAGCAAAGATAATATACTGTATTATTATGAAGATTGCTGTGGGTAGCTACCCCCCCCCCCCCTCCACCCACTCAAGTCGCAATCGAACCTATCACCATATTTATGTCGAGTCCGAAGCAGACGTCGAGTAAATAAAAAGACCCCAAAATCCCTAGTTGATCTCGCTTTCTTCATAACAATATCCTACGTATTGCTCCCTCGCTAGCATTCTCGCTCCCACATTCACCAGATGCGAATTTCTTTTTATTTCATTTCTCTTCCTTTCGTGGTTTTCGATAAATAATGCGATGAGTAGGCACATATTTGGGCCTTGGCGCAGCCAATATCGATCCGCCAACAATCAAACTATGTGTTAATCATATTACTTATTTGATGGAATAAACGCGTGAACGTAGCAAACAGGTCATTTCTTTCAGTATAAAATTACAACGTGTATAATGTTTCTACCATTTCTTTTAATGACCAATCCCGATCGTGTTGGCCGGTCATCTGAAATTATTGTTTGGATCGCAATAAATGCTAACGTAAATCCAATAAAATTTTTGCAGTATTGAAATTATAAATTTAAATTATCTCTTCGAACTACTGTACATTACATGTATATATATAGTAATTATTTAAATTAAATAAGGCAAAACAAAGAGTTTTTCAAGCGTTATAAATGTATAATTTATGTGCATCTTACCAAAAAAACATAATGGATCAGTATAAAATCATGTAAAAATTGTAAATATCGAAAACACATGTTACAGCGTTGCGCGGTCCTTTATTCCCACTCGTAAGCTTATAGCCGGAGTGAGATGAAATGTCCACGTTCACCCTCACTGTCCCACATCACGCTGATAAACCTTTGGTATTCGATAAAATTTATACAATGCTACTCAGGCCAGCTCATTTAACCAACGAGGTTGTTGTTAGACGTTATTGTCGTTACTCAGCTATTTGAATTTTTTTCAATGTAGCATTTACGATGCCGCAATTGTAGCATTTTAGGTCATTTATCAAACCTTCTATTCATTTCAACGAATTTTAAAAATGCATGTATCAAAAATAATTTCTATCGTTCTGTAAAGATAGATTTAGCGTAGGCCTACGGTACATTTGCCAGTCATGCTTAACTTTGGATATACAGTATTTATTAACATCCAAATAATGAAAATAAAATTCATTCAAATCTTATTTAAACCGATCAGAACCAATATAAATACAGTATACCAATACAGTACATGTACCATGTGCATGTACAATGTTTGCTCTGTGTTGTCACGGCTTAGTTTCGCCCGGCATAACTACGTTCGGCAGACATATCCAAACGTATTCGAGTAAGAAGAGTGAAAAACACGGAATTTGCCTGCGGAAAAATGCAAAAACATAGAAGAAAAGAGAAGAAGAAAAAAACAAAACAAATTTTGAATGATGAAAAATATGCATTCCCAACAATCTGAATAGATTTCTGTAAAGATTTTAAAATAGTTTTGAGTTGAAATGCAAAGTGACGGTTCCCTGCCAATCGAAAACTACTTCCTTGCTTCGTATATTTTATTTTCCTATCACCCTTTCACTTTCCAAAAAATCCCTTCACCACCGCACACTCTTTCTTCCCAATTCCGAAATACGCTTACAGACAGAAATAAAATTTGACCAATTTTCAATTCGAGCATGAATATTCCATCGCAAAAATAAAAGAGATTGCTCGAATTACCAGAGAGAGGAATCCAATTGAAAGAGTGAGAAGAGTTTTGAGGGAGAGATGGTTGTGTGGGAGAAAAAGAGGCGGATGAATAAAGAAATCAACGTCGTTTTTAGCCCTTTGGTAAAATCTAAAGCGCACCATCCAGTCCAACAATTCCTTTAGTTTGATAGAATAAGAAAATGTAAAAAAAAGGATAAAAGTGGCAAAACACTTTGTCTGATTATCGTTCGTTTGTTCAGACTCCACCGCTCATCCACAACACTCTTTTTCTCCCTATTTAAGTTCTTTAACCGATAAAATTTGTTCGGTAATAGCGGATATTCTCAGACCCAATTCCGGTGGTAAAAACTAAATAAATCGGTTGCAAGAACTGAGCAAAATACCAACCCTTCTATCTTTTCTTTACATCTGCAATCAATGTTGCGGAAATGTATAAATATTACGAGAATAAATTCAAAATATTTTCAAATAAAATAATGAGTACTTTACGTGTAGAATTACTCACATAGTAATAGTTAAACGTTGTTTGAGAAATATGATTATAAAATCATCGAGATCTGCATTAAATTCCTACAAAAAATGTTCAGTAGACCAATTTGCGAGTAATTTAACAAACATTGTAAATTTTAAAACAATTTTCAGGTTAACAACAATTTAATTTCTGAGAAGAAATAATGATCGATCCAGATGAACGTTTTACGATTTTTCATACTAAAGGCGAACGTTTACATTTAAATTTCACAAAAATCTAATTAAAATCAACCGGTCTTACAAACTTTCAACAAAATTCATAAAACATCCTAATCTACTAAAGCCAGATAGACCTAGTCTAAACTAGTTTAGCTTAATTAAAATTAAGATTTGATATCTGCAATTTATAATTTTAAATATTACAACAAAATGCTCGAAGAAAAAAGCCTATTATTGTACTGGAGTAGTAGCATGGATCTTAAAAAAAGTCATTCGGTTAATTGATATATTAAATAATAAGAGTTCCAGTTTTTGTAAATAAAATAAAACGTCAATTATCCAAAGTAATTCGTAACAAGAGAGATTCAGATAATTGGAATTCTTATATGTAAAATTTTAAAAAGTGCATAAAACGCGTTGTAAGCACGTTTTCCTATTCTCGACAATAAAAAAAAATTTCATAATTACCTATAATTATAGATTTAATCGAGTCAGTAGAATAGCGCTTCCGCCGATAACTTTTAAATAAATAAATTAACCAGCATCGTTAGATGTTTCCAAGTTAGCCTGCCGGGTGTAATAATATCGAGCGTAATTATTATTAAAATTAATTCAATTGTGTAGCAGGTGCAAATTGAATAAAAATAAACAAAAATTATAGCTTATCTTTTCTATTTACTTTTTTGCAATTATCAAAATTATAAAGTGCTTCGAAACAAATAAAAAAAAATTGACGTGCATTAAAGTAATTACTTAAATCATTTTCCCCAAATTTTCTTTTTCTTATCACTACATTTGCGTTGCAAAACGAAAAGTGCAGCGCTTAATAGCTTACACTCAAGATTTCCTTAATAAAAGAAAATAATGAGCAAAGAATTAATAATAAATAACGGAAAACTCTTAAAAGTATTTTTTTTTTTAAAAAAAAAGCATAACTTCATACTGTACTGATCATTCCATTTTATTTTTTAAAAAAATTATTTTAAAAATAAAAATTGAAAGGTTTAAGTAGAGCGGAAAAAAGAAATAAAGCAAACATTTTAAAAAATATGCATATCTGGTTAACGTTTACATGAAAATAAGAAAGAAATTTAAGTGCTAATCAAGCGTTTGCGTATAAAGTTTTCACCTTTAACTGCTAGCCGTACGACTTTTAAGTCATTATGACGTTAGTTTTGACTAAAAAGCGTTTGCTAATTTGTGTATGCTTATTAGGGTTGCCTTATAACCACCAACATCAATCTTTCATTTCTAATTCTAGATATTGCGCGTATTCTTATCGCTTATAAATATGTTTTTAGTATTGCTAAAATTGCCATTTTAATCAAACATAAATCTCGTTCGCTCGAACCCAAAATACTGTATAACAATTTTATAGCCGCACATCCAAGATAAATTACAATTTGATCCAAAAAATGATGCAAAAGTCATGCCTTGCGGCTCGGTTTAAGTCAGTCATGTAATTTTTTTTTCATTAGAAAAACGTTATCATCGGCCCTGATTCTTAACTTACATGTAATAAGAGTGCACGACCCCAGGAAGACCGTTACGAATTATGGCAGGAAATTACAAGAAAAGAAAACAATAAGCACAAACTCTTAGAATTATCTTTTTAAAGCTGTTTAAGAAAATTAATACTGTACTGCATAATCTATTTCAAACATAATCTATGTCGTAACACTATTTCAAAGACTAGAAAAAATTTGGAAATAACGACGAAACCAAACAAGACAAAATCGTGATATTACTTTCCTTTTTAAAGAATAATATTATGTTGCACTACATGCCAAAATACGGTACTGTAATAATATAGCCTACGGCACTTAAAATATAAGAAAAATTTCCTAATTTTCTAAAATAGTAATAAAACTCGAGAGTACTTTAAAAACTAGGAATATTAAAAACTCTACAAAATCTTATGAATTAATAAAAGAATATTTGTAAATAGCATTCGCATATTAAAGTAGACCTACAATAAAATTTATGTGAATGGAAATTCGACTCCTAATAAAATTAATGACGAGATTTAAAATAATGTTTATAGTACCTAGTAATTAACCGCACTCATCTATTGTAGATCGTCATTCACATAATTATTACCATTTGACCCAACATGAGTTTAAGTAGATTTACGCCTGATTGGATTTGTTTAGGTGTTCATTTTCGATTTCTTATCGATACTGAGTCTGGTTAATAATAATATCAACAAAAAAAAAAAGCATCAAGTATCGCCAAATTGTCTCTTTAAAATCTTCCAACTCAACACCCATTCTAAAACGATAATTACAACATCATTTCGGAATACTAAGCATCTCATCAGCACTTTTTTTTATCTTTTCAAAGAGTTTTCCATAAAAAAATAAAATTCAGAGAAAAATAGGGTGTTGTAACTCGTCCAATTCATCTACAAAGCCTTGAATACACACCGTAACCGTGCGAGAAGAAAAGAAAAAGAAAAAAAATTACAGTACTGTCCTCCAAAGTATTATCAAGCCATATTCTACCAATTTGCAAGATTATCACGTATTTCTAATTCGACACGTTTCCCGATCATCCTCTGTTGTTCTTCTGTCTACGAAAAACAACGTCGTTTAGCTAAAATAATTTTTTCACGAAATCTCTCTTTCACTCACTACTATTAAATAAAGAAATAAAAGATATATATATAAATGTTATGCGCCAGATTCACCCGTTCGATTACCATAATCAAAGCGAACCTGTATAAGCTGTCAATTTTCATTTCAATTTCGAAGGAGAGGCACTTTCTCAGATAAAAGCGAAGGCGTAAAAAGACAGGAGAAAAAAATAAATAAGAAAAATATAAAAATGAAATAGGTGGCGGATTTTAAAGTCTTAAAATAGAAGCAAAGCCACCAATAAGAAATTTCTTCAGCTAAATAATCCCATCTTTCGCACTTTTCCAAGCACAAGGTTTTAAGCCTTTGGAAAAATAAATCATTAAAAGACAAAAAATAAAAAATAAATTTCGTACCAATGTTTTTTTGTATTTTTTGCCACGTCACTGTTTAAACTGCTCGTATGACATTACAATTCGCAATATTTTGCGACAGAAGCAATTCTAAAAATTAATTCTTTTATCGCTTTTTTATATCTCATCTTTTTGAGATGATCTATAAAAGAAAGGCGAAAAAGCGACTTGTCATTTGAAGCAATCGAAAAATCTGATAAATATACAACTTACCGAAATTGTCAACAAAATTTTTAAATATGTCTCGTCATCAACCGTTCGTAATTACAGTACAGTATTTAGAAATAAATCAACAATTAAAAATGCCATGTTAACACCGTTCATACTGTAAAAGTAAATTGTCTATCGTCTATACAGTTAAATCGTTTAATTACGTGTACAGTATTAACAATTTTACCTCTGATTTAAAACCAATAGATACAGTGCCTGCATTGTTTTCAGAAGTACAGTAGTGTGCTATTAAAAATCATTAATAATAAAGTTAATGTTTAAAAAAATTTGTGAATCCTGAGGAAACAGATTGCTGATTTTCCTAATGCTGAAAATTCTTTGAAGTAAAAACAACTACACTGTATATACTCGTATTTAATTTCTTGCTAAATGCAATTTCTTTGTTATAATTAAACTATTTTATCAAAGCCTACCGTATCCATCAATGAATACAATTACACGTAATACAATCATGTACACCCGAACCTCGTTTTGCATCTATTGAATTCTATGAAATTCTACGAATTCAATCGAACTTGCACCTCCATTCAATTACCATTAAACACTGCCCTGCATTTCGTTTCCCCCATATTTACAATGTACTGTACTTGATTGTCACCAAATGCCGCTATGCATCCTCGTATTTTCTAAGTTGCGTCTTAGTCAGTGTATCTTTCGTTTGATGACATAAACTTTATTGTTGTTTTTAAAAGACATTTGCTGCTTTTATAAACATAAAAGGCGGATTTTTATGATTATTTTATGCGATCAATATTTTACTAATATTTGTAATTTTTAAGACTATATTTTGTTTGTTTTTATTTTTTCATGCCCTACAGTCAATTTACAATCAGATACAAACATAAAGCCAATTTAATATCTAGAAGCGAAAAAAATTACGGGTATGAAAATGTCATTTTGGAATAAAACAAAACCCTATACGGTAATCTTATGAAGTTTTTTAATTTACATCCTGTGTGTTCGGAAATATTTCAGATGCAAAGCGTTTAAGTGCATTTAACTGTATTGGCTCCTCAATTACTAAAATGCTACAAAAATGGCACCAATTATATCCACTTTATTACGATATTTCCGAATTGTTAAGCATATTTTAATATATACTCGGAACAAAAGTCAACGTCTCAATTTCTTTATGAACAATAATTATAATCAAAACATTAATGTTAGAAGTCAAAATTCAATAAATCAAAATTTAATATATTAAAATAACACAAACATATACTCGTACAAAGACTTACAGTAGACGCTGTCTAGCAATAATTAAATAAATATTTGTTATTAATTCGATAGTAGACCAAGTACATTTATAGCAATAAAATACAGTATAATTATGCTCTTATTCGCACCTGCACAAAGGATTTGCTCATGGCTAAACTTATATTTAATTAATTTTCAAAAAGCACTGCAAAACGCTTTCGTTTATGCTACACTTTGCATTCTAAATGCATCCGTACAGAAATATCTTATAGCCTCATCTAATTTGCGCAATTTAATATACACTAAAATAAAATTTACAATTCCCAAAATTAAGATATACTAGTACATTGGGGATTAAATTCCATTAAAAAAAATCCATCTCCTAATTTTTAATTAAACACCAATAACATAATTTAAAATGCAAATTAAAATCGCTTTTAAATTCAAATATTTTACTTTTAAATAAAAAAAAAGTATATATCTTAAACTGTAAAAGCGATTTTTATACCATTATTGACATAAGCGGATTTAACCAAACGTTTTTCTAAAAGAGTCCATGCATGCAAATAATCTCCAAAATAAAAATTATTAAATTCTCACTAACTTTCACTTAACCTAGATTGTTAAATATTAATGCAGCGTTAAAAAGTTCTTCCCATAACAAAAATATAAAAGGTAAATTCTCTCGTCTAAATAAAACGTTTTTCTTACAAATAAAATAAAAGGCATCCATTCAAAAATTTGTTAAAATATTCTTCTCAGTTAAAACGATAAAAAAAATCCTAATCTATCATAATCTATTATTCCCTGTCTGCTAAAAAGGAAGTATCACATAAAAAAAAAATCTCTCTCTGGTAAAATATACGTAGGTTAAGAAACATCCAAAGAAAGAATTCAATAAACAAACGCAAGTTAAATTTGACGTTCTTAGATTAAGCATTTACCGTGGACGTCGGCGAATTAGTCTCGACTCAATCCAATAGAATTTCCTCACAAACAACAATAACAAAGGTAGAAACCAAAACCCAAAGAGAAAGTACGGTAGAAGAAATAGAAACCTCCCCAACCTCAGCCGAGCTCAATCTTCCTCGTCTAATAATATCATTAAGCATCGATGTATAACCATGAAGATGGATAATAGAGAAGTTTATTGTCGTAAGCTTATTACTTTTCTCCGACAAATTAATATATCTAGCATTCATTTTAATCGGATTACCTAGCGATATCGATGCCTTCTCGATAAACTTGTTTTTTGCTCGTCTCATCCGCATTTACCCGTTCTTAAATAACTACGGTACATAAAATATTATACATTTTTATATGATCTATAAAACAACCCGGGAGACATTACATTATTATAAGTTGCATTGATATATGCGCAATGACATTGATTATTTATATCAAGAGTACATCGGCAGTTTCATCTTTAACAAATATACTCTGAATACATTATCTCGATTTAATATAATTGATTGCATAGTAACGAAGATGAATGCTTGGCGCTAGCTACGGCTTAATTAAAGATACATAGCCTACCAGTTGGTTCAACTCAAGGTAGATTTTGTAATTATGAAAGCGAGAGCCGTGCACTGATCGTCATCCTAGGCGGCAATGCTCTTTCGGGAGTTAAATCGCTCGAAAAGAAATTATATAATGAAAACTGCTAGCAATTATTATTAATAACAATATAGTAATTAAGGAGGATTGAAAATGCTCGAGCAGGCGACATTTCAAATGATAAGTATGTTAAATAAGCAACGCCCTCTCTCTCACTTGTACTTTTTTCCTCTTCGTTTCAAGTCCAATTAGAAATTCCGAATGATGCTTCGTCGTTCTATCAACTTTCATCACCGCGCGTTGAAAAAGTTTCGTCAAACTTCATTACTTTGTTTTCTCATTTTATAATATTAGACTTTTAATTTTTGGTCTAATTAGATTGAATATTGGATTTCGCGACAGGCATGCTGTACATGTAGTTGCTTGGATTTTTTTCTTTCTTTCGAACAATTTCGAAATTTAACAACGCATACATATCATTAAACTACGAGTAATTTTACCATCGGCTTGGCAACGGTAATACTAGAGTCAAATGAATTTGTAGCGATCTCAATCATTTCGAACCTCCGTCTAGCATGTATACCCGTACCAGGGATCAAGATAGTAAAAGCATAGAAACAAATTCAAAAGTGTCATTTGCAACGTTCGGTTTCCAATTATTATTGTCAACTAGCAATGCCGGTTCGAGGTCTGGTAGCGAGCAAAATATAATTTAATTAATATTATCCCTAAGTGGTTTTTTAATTTTATTTTTGTTTTGACTTATCAGGCCTAGTTTTTTCTTTTCTAAATTTTAACAAGATCTTGTAAAATTTATGCCAATTTCGTAATGAACCGCTCTTTTTTAATAAAGAAATTGCGCTGAAAAACTAAAAAACTTATTTCGAATTTTAGATCATGAATAATAATAATAAAATCTTATAAAATAGATCTAGTCCAAGAATTTTAGCCAAAAAGAAGATGATTCTTCGGAATAATTTTAAGGTAAGCTTATTTTCATACAAAGCTTTGTTTTTCACATTAAATGATACCTCCAAGCCCCCGATATTTTGCAGGGTGCATCCCTTTTTATTTGTGGGGTTAAATTCAAGGAAAACATTTTAATGCCCTTAGCCAAGAATTGCAGTTTAAACAATACATTCTGCCGATATAATTATTACAATGCAACGCAAAATAATAACATGAAACAAATAATGGAACGACCAAAGCAATGTTCAAATTCAACTTCCCATCGGCTACATTCCAATATTCACGGATCCCAGTGCAGCGATTCTTAGATCCCAAAGCATTGCTTCTATCAGATAACAATTCAAAGTTCTTATGCAGGTTCGCAACTGTCGAGGTTCGTCATTTGTAATAATTCACTTAATCTCAGTGCTACAGTCACGTTTGCACCAACAATTCCTGTTTTTGAAACTCCGCTGCTCGCGCAGTATAATATACCGGTGAAAAAAAAAGTAAATAGATTTGCACCTGTATCATGAAGAAAAACTAAAAAAATCTTTTACATACATTTCGTGTTGGCAAACTAGCGAAACTTTTATAATAGAGGAGAAAAAAAACCCGTTGACTAATTATTATTTGCTGCTTCGCACTCGTAAATATGATGCTGTACTTTTTTTAAGAAACTACACTGAGCCCGAAAAAAAAACGTTCAATTCCGTTAGCATCAAAAAAATCATACCCAACTCAATTAGTATTAAATCTTTTTAATAATCTAAATAGTTGAATAACACATAAAACAAACATAACTTTAAGGATTTTTTTAATAATTAATTGTTACATTTTGTGTTCAAAATGTCTCCCTTCGGCCTCAACACAAGCAGCGAAACGAGCTCACCACTCGCTATTCTTCCTCTTCAGTGAAAGCCATTTTATTAATAATGACGTCATTGTGACGTTAATTTTTACTGAGAGCAATTATTAAAAAGTGTAAAATAGTTAGACTACTATTATAGTTTAAATTATAATAGTTTTAGTCTCAGTGACATTTAATGTTTGTTTCAATAGTTAACGTAGCCTGCACGTTTTATTTAACACGTGCGGTATTGAACGTTTTTTTTCCGGGCACAGAGTATATGTACTGTAATTTTTTTTTTTAAAAATATACCTTAAATGACTCCAAGTCGATGATAGACGTCAACGAAGATTTATTAATAAATTTATGCATTGCGGTTCGATATCTGTAACCAAAGTTAAGTGACGTCTTAATACGCTTGCGGCGGATGCTTACTACACGTACAACGCACACAAACTATACACGCGAGTCCCACCCAAAAAAAATTCGTTCCCTGAATTTGACGTTTAACTGTTTTCTCTAGGATATGTTATTTTTAAATCAAAGATTGTTAAGAATGAAATATGACACAAATGTGATTTTTGAAACATAAAACTAACAAAAAAAAAAAAAAAATGAAACACGGGGAGAGTGAAGATAGAAAAATCAACGTACAACCTGAAGCAAAAAGTAAAAAAAAAAAAAAAATAGATATAGTAATATACTACGCCCATTGCTACAGATAAAGCGAATAGTATTTTCATTCGACTCCAAACAAAATACTGCTCGACTCCACTTTAAAAAACAACAGAAAGAGAGAATATTGAGCCCTTATTGGAGAGAAGTCAACTGGAAGAACTCCAAATTGCATCCAAACCCTCTGTTGTCATTCCTGAAAACTTACCAATGCTGTTAAAACCTTTTCTATCCTCTCCCAGCCCTTGCCCACTTCCTCACGCGTCCGCACGCGCGCGCGCGCAGCTCGTGTATTTGACATCGAAAGCAACAACAACAAAAACATCTCCCAACACCCTTCTTCTCTTCCACCCCTTTTTCTTTCCCTATCTCTTTACCCTCGCTTTCATTCCAGTCCGGATAAGAATGGATTCGATTTGGTCAGCAGAAAACACTAATGGTCCAATAAACCATGCAATCGAATCTCTCTTTCTCTCTGTCGTATACGCACGCTATCCTACCGCAAACACTACGTCATCGTCTGCTTGAGCTCGATTTTCGCAGCCCGAACCATTTTAACAAAGTTGAACATCTCGATTACGGTCAACTTAGCCCAAAATAACAAGCTTACATTTCAAACGTTAAAAAAGCCGACCAAAAACCGAAGTTCAAGTAGGCTACCTTCCACTGGATGAACAAAACGTACAATATTTTAGCATGCAAAAACCAATATTTTGAAATAAACAAACATACTGCTGTACAATAAACATTTTAATTTTCATTCACAGCCCCTTTCCCTCAGATTTATTCATCTAATTCGTTTCCTTATAATTTTCTTTTACCTGATCCGAACACGCATTTCCCTAGGCAATACAGACTTACGGTATTACTGTAATTCCAAAGCTTAATTTGCACGCATCTCTTAGGTAAATAAACGGCGTCAAAAGTCCCGTCTTAAATAAAAGACAGTTTTTATTCTCGAACTAAAATAAACACAAACGTAATCTTCGTCAATTTTGTGATTTATTTGTGGGAGATATTTAATAATCATCACTATCTTCTTCGCCGTTTTAATGCAACTCAATTGAAATACGAGTGCTCGTGTTTTTCTTTGAATATGAAAATAAGGATAATAAATTCGTAAAAAGTATTTTTGCAAAAAAAAAAAAACATTTTATAAACAAAAATTTACATTCAAATAATAATAAATGCCAGTAATACCTTTGAGCGCACTCATTCCAAATTATTTTTCTCTCTTATGAAGACAACTCTTAACAAAATTGAAAAAGTAAAGTAAGGTATTCCTTAACCAAAAAAAAAAAAATACTCATTACTAATCCTATTAAATTTAAATACTGGTTTACTTTTATCAATAAATGTCAATAACATGCAGCTTCTTAATATTGCATACTAACCAATAATAAAGTTAGTACTTTTTTATTAGCGCCCGTAAACAAAACAAACAAAAATTTTATAGTTAACATACACAAATATTATCGGCACCACAATTTAAAAAATTGCAGCGGATTTTCCAGAGCTTGTCAAATTACAATTTTGTATCAAATTAAAAAAAAAGCAATTTGGCAAATGCGCTCATACTGTATTACCAAAAATTACTCGAAAACAAAACTTGTAGGATATTGATATAAAATTGTAAATTGTTGACCAAATAAAATATTTTACTAAGTGAGTACTGTTCTTTAAAGTCATTAAATAATCTGTAATTCAAGATATTAACTGCGAAAACATCATACTGCATTCGACGTACATGTACGTTAATGCTGTAAGAGAGTTGTATACCGTATTTTAGTGAGTTTTGTCTCGTGATCGTTGATTTCTACTTTCGTACAAATAACACATCCCGTGCAGCGCATTCAAATACCTCATCTTTCATCGTCAATAGAATAGCGAAGCGAGGAAAACGTGCATAACATAAATTGAAGAGGTTAAATCACAATAATTAAATTTGGAAGTCATTTTAGCTTGAATCATTTAGCGCGAATGCGGTTTTCATTATTCCATTAGATCGACCCCCTTAACTAGCTCGTATGCGTACAATTCAAAATTATTAATAACTCACGTTCAAATTTGCGTGCTGGTGATTCTAAACAACCCATAGGGGGGTTAAAACAACAACAACGCGCATCCATTTAAAATATAAAAACCAAAAACAAAATAGTCCATTAATTACAGGGTGGGGCAGCGAAAAGTTCTTTTTTCGAAACGCAATAAAACATATTTGATAAATTAGAATTTTTTTAA